>JAUZNJ010094885.1:0-21964 GCA_034780135.1 Jordanella pulchra
AGGAAAGGAAAGGAAAGGAAAGGAAAGGAAAGGAAAGGAAAGGAAAGGAAAGGAAAGGAAAGGAAAGGAAAGGAAGGTGCATGGAAAGTTTTCTCGTTCCACCAGTGAAGTCAGTTAGTATGGAGGCCTTTGTAAATTAGTGCATTGACTAATTGCAATAGGCAGATTGCTTTGTCTTCAACCAGTCTAGCATCTTTTAAGGTCTTTCTGATGCTTTATGCTAATGTTTTCAAAGAAAACAGCTGTAATTAATTTGCTTACAACATGAGAACAAGATGGATAACTGAAAATAATTGCTTAGTCTCCATTCAATGTTTAGGCAAAACAGGTTTTTTGAAAGTACAATGGAGTATTAGGGCCAGACTAAAAGAATTATGTTTTTGACAGCCTGTAATATAATGAGAATAAAGTAGTAGAATTACAAGAATGAAATCATTATATTACTAGAATAAAAACATAACATTTTAAAGTTATAATATTTCAAGAACAAATTCATAATGTAATCACATTAAAGTCATAATCTTACAAGATTGAAGTAGTAACATTAGCAGGTAAAGTAGAGATATTATGAGAATAAAGTCATAATATTAGTAGATTAATATAATATTACCAGAATAAAGTCCATTTTATTTAATGAGAACCCTTGCGCTGCCGTCCCCTGCATTGAAATGAGGACTGTTGAGAATGTTGTAAAGTTATGTGTTTGAAACGGTTTTACAAATAAGGAAGTATTAAACCTTTTAGCCCATCAATATAAAATGAATACTATGTGTACAAACCAATATTACGAAATTAAAGTCATCATATTTCTAAGTTAATCGAGTAATATTATGAGTTTTTTGTTTCTGTTAATATTACAAGAATAAATTTGTAATCTAATGACTTTTTTTTCTCAGTCTGGCCCTGATTCTCTGTAATATGAAAAAAAAATACATGCCACACTTCTCAGCTTTTTACTTTACAAATAAGAGATGCCTAAAACAATGGAAATTGGGCTTTTCACTTTACAATGATACGTTGCCACCATGTCTATAAGATATGCCAACTTTGGATACTTAGAAAATGTTTCTTAGATCTTTAAAAATAATAAATGATACTTGTATTAAACAATCTAATTTGCAAATAAATATAAAGCAAAAATAAATTTTAAAATAAGCTTAAATGGTCACATGCAATCTTCAAAAAGGGAAAATTGTGATCACATACTGTGGCACATAATTTGATTATTTGCATGCATATGATAACTCAAAAGATACTGTAAAACTTATTTGTGTTGTTTTATTGTCTTTATTTAAAGTTAGTCTTCTTTTGACAAATGACAAAGGGTTCACAATGAAGCCAAAAATGCAACTAAAAGGGACCTGTATGAAGTTCATAGCATTTTTTTTATTATTGAAGAAAAACATTTAAGGTGTCCTAAGATGTTCTTTATTCCTTATTTTTGTCCCTCGTAATTGTTTCCCTCTTCTCTTTCATTTTCTTCAGATTCCTTGCCAACACATCATTTGAGGGCCAGAGTGGTTTTATATCCAAAGAAAGCCATAGTCAGAATATCATCTCAGAGGCTCATCACTACATCTGGTCTCTCCAGCTGGACCCTCTTGGCCAGCCAACCTGGACTCGTCTCGGACGTTGGCGTCGAGGGAGAGTTCTGATGGACCAAGGGGCCTGGCCAAGTCATCAAGGGTCTGGTAGCGGGGGAGACTGGCGTCGATCTGCTCGGTTGCACATGCGAGTAGTGACATTAGTGGAGCACCCTTTTGTTTTCACCCGTGAGGTTGATGGTGATGGGATGTGTCCAGCAGGCCAGCTGTGTTTGGACCCACTTACCAATGAATCTTCTGTTCTGGAAGGGCTCTTCAAGAAACTTTCAGGGCACAATGGATCTGTCCCCACAGAACTGAAGAAATGTTGCTATGGTTACTGCATTGACCTGCTGGAAAAGCTAGCAGAGGACATTGGCTTCACATTTGACCTGTATATCGTCGGCGATGGGAAGTATGGAGGATACAAGAATGGTCGCTGGACAGGATTGGTGGGCGATTTACTAAGTGGTGCTGCCCACCTGGCTGTGACATCATTCAGCATTAATTCAGCTAGAAGTCAAGTCATTGACTTTACATCACCCTTTTTCTCCACCAGCCTGGGGATTCTGGTCAGTACTACCTCTCTCACTCTGATTTCTTTTTGATTGCTTGTTAGATTATAGTTCTTACTCTTCATTTCAGTCACTTTGTGGTCAATCTTTTTTCACTGTGTGTCACTCCCTCCCTCCATTCATTCTTCTTGGTATTCTTGTGGTCACTGTCGATATGACAGTGCTTTATTACAACACGTATTGAAGCCTAATACAATTCCTTATATGGGGTTGGAAGGGCGAGTGTTCAGCTTTGTGAGGTGACCCTATTACTTCAATTACTTTAGCTTCTCCAACCGACAGAGAGGACATAATCATTTTGGTGATCACTCTCCCTTCTGTCCTATAATGTAACCGAAAGCTTAAAATTTAGCTTTATTTTGATTGGCAGTCTGTTGGAATACTAGAATTTACTGATTATTTTTGTTCTGGAATTTAATCAATTATAATTTTTAAACCATTCTTTTAAAATAGTTGCTTTGTACTTTTTTATTTAAAGCGAGCTTGTTTATATCGTGTTTTGCCTTTGTAAACTAATGTAATGTTGTGGACGTAGAATGAAGTGTAGGATGATTTCATGATTGCCCAAATGAAATAAAGGCAGTGCACAATAAAACGGTAAGTTTTAATTTCCCATTATCACATAATATATCCCATAATACTATGGTGTTAGGGCCAAGATGTTTTGAAATTTGAAGTTTTAACATCTGCAAACTGGTGTTATCTAAATAAAACCCTTTCATTTCTACATCAAAACATGTCTGAATCCATCAACTCCAGATAATGGAATAATCCCCCAAATTAACTTCAGATCGTCTTATCTTGAATTCCAAGACTGTGAAGCTGTTATTACATAAAAAAGCAAATCATCAGAAAAGAGGAAGTTAATTTCATGAAAACAGATATCAGTGCATGATATTCAGATTTTTAGGTGACTTATCTGAAAGTGAATGGGACTGACTCAGGTGTTAAAATTGGTTTGTGTTTAATTTTGGTCTATTTAATGGTTAAGCACAATGTGACAAAAAAAATCCATTCCACAAAAAAAGAAAAGAGGAAAAAAATGCCTTTAAAGGTTTAGACTTCCGTGTCATAAAAGGTCTAAAAATTGAATGGTATTTTTTTTTTTAAATTAGTCTAGGATCTTTTTTTATTAAAAACAAAAAAATAGTATAGTTAAAACAAATCAAAACGTATTTCTGATGATTTTAGTAACTTAGGCACATCAGTTCTAATGTTTCTTCTGTCTTCTGCCTTTCTTGCTTAGGTTCGTACCCGTGACACAGCTGCACCCATTGGCGCCTTCATGTGGCCTCTCCATTGGTCCATGTGGCTTGGCATCTTTGTCTCACTCCACGTCACTGCTGTCTTCCTCACCCTGTACGAATGGCACAGTCCCTTTGGGATGACGCCTCGTGGACGTAACCGCAACCGCGTCTTCTCTTTCTCCTCAGCCCTAAATGTCTGCTATGCTATTCTCTTTGGAAGAACAGTAGCCATCAAGCCCCCAAAGTGCTGGACTGGTCGCCTTCTAATGAACCTTTGGGCCATCTTCTGTCTCTTCTGTCTGTCCACCTACACTGCTAACTTGGCGGCTGTTATGGTCGGGGAGAAAACCTATGAGCAGCTGTCAGGGATACATGATCCGAAGGTAAAAAAGTACTAACTATGTGATTAGTTTTCCACTTACTGTCATATTGTCTTAATTTCACCTGGTTTATAGGAGTGTAAACCACAATACTGTAATGGCAAAAAATAAGAAAAAAAACAAAACAATACGCATCAACTGAAAAACGATTAATGATTTACTTCAAACGTATTCAAAAGGTGAAATCTTGGTTTCTTTCTTCGCCTCTGCAGTTGCACCATCCCTCTCAGGGATTCCGCTTTGCAACAGTAAGAGAAAGCAGTGCAGAGGACTACGTCAAAAAGAGTTTCCCTGAGATGCATGAGTATATGAGAAGATACAATGTCCCGGCAACACCTGACGGCATACATCATCTAAAGTAAGACAAAAGCAAAAAAAGAGAAAATACTGTATGTCATGCAGCCACACAAAAAAGCGAGTTTTTACTGATCCATATTCTGATGTCATCTTTCGTCGTGTTAACCCAGCTAAGATGTCTCTTTCTGTCATTTCTTCCAAATCTGAAAACTGTATCTTACTTGATAAAATGCAAGATGCATGCATGCCTAGGGAATGTCAATGTTTATAAAACAGAAAAAAGAGAACATTTTCAACCCTATTGCTGTCATTCTTCACCAAAAGCTTGTCTGTTCGCATTCAGAACTCATCCTCCTCTTTACCCTGCCACTGCTGTCATCCTAAGCTGCTTCAACATTCAGCAGGCATCCCTGTGGAGCATGGCTGAATAAAGTGAGAAAAGGCAGCAGCAACACAGGCTGTGGCAAGGACACAATTTGAAAGGATGAAAAGTTTTTTTTGTATATATATATTTATATCCAGTATATGTGCACTGAACTTACTAAACACTGATTAGAGCGTTACAGGATTAATGTCAGCTTTAGAGAATCACAACTTGGCATCAAGACAGCATACAAGTGTGATGCAGAACTAACCATTGTGTTGAGGAGCAGTTAGCCAGGAATGAGGACTTATACATCAGTGATTTCATTGTTCATTTGTTTTGTTTGTTCTGACATAATATCACTATTGAATGCAATAGTAAGAGGGCACCAGACAAAGAAGTTCACAGCAGGAAAGACATTCAAGAAAAAGGGAGAAAGTTTGGAAGAAGCAGTCGAATGAAAAAAAAATGTATTCGTATTTCTTCTTTCACTGATAAAAATTCCAAAGTCCCAGGTAAAAGAAATGATAAAAAACACAAATTTATTTAAATCATATCTAAATAAATACATTTTGAGGTTATTGCAGAAAAGTAGGGGATTCTGAGAAGCACAATGGAAGGAAGTTCCTCAGCCTCACAGCCACTGTCTGTTAGGATATAGGGTTAAGATACAAAAATCAATCTCCACTGGTCTTAAAATCAGTCCAAGTCAATGTTCACAAGTAGCAACTGACAGAAAGAAGACAGGATTTCAAATAAGTCCACAATACATTTTGAGCAGGGTCATGGATTGCCCAATTTTCAAAGCCTAAATCTTGAACTGAAATTTAAAATAAACAGAGAGCCAGGCTGATATTATGTGGTTTCTCTTTTGAGCTCTGCTGCACTTTGATCCCAGTCCAGCAAAGCCTTGTTTGAACATAATACCATATGGTTACAATAGTCTAAATAAGTTGAAATAAAAGCATAGGAAATTATTTATAGCTCTTGTTTTGTTGCAAAGTATGTTTCTAATGTGACAGAAAAAGTTTTCAACAAGATGTTCATAGTGATTCCCAATAGACATAATGCTGTCATTGTACAGTATGGTGTAAAACACCAAAATATTTTACACCATGTTGTCGGATAATAGGGATTTTTTTACTGGTAGTCATAATAAGGATTGCATTCTTCTTATTATAAATTTGTAGATAGATCTAACAGAGCCATATTTTAATTTCTGACAAACAGTGGATAAGAAGTTTTTATAAGTTGGAAAATTTAAAGGATTAGTAACAGGTTTGGGCCGAAAGCAGTTCCCTGGGGTACACCAAAACCCATCGGCGTAGAACTCAGGTTAGAAATTTTAAGTAATTTCCTCACTGATAGGAAAACATTACATTTTTTTTCCCACTTATATTCTCTGTTTACACATGGTTATTTATGTGCCTTAATCTTCAATATATAACATTTTCATAAGGTACAACTATTTCTGTGGTGACAAAAATATATTTCAACACTTAAAAAATTAATACCTCTGCATTCCTGTTAGTTTTACTGATATATTTTTCTTTAATAAATTCTTTTTACCTAACATTTGCTTCACTGTGAAGTATCAGGCAGCAATCACCTTTTCTGCAAAAAAAGCTAATATTTTTGGTTATTTGTATTGTCTAAACTTAAAGTTAACACATCAGAGTTCCTGTTTTGTTAGCTATCAACAGGCACAGTATTTAAAGATGTATTCCACAATATATTTCAAAAAGAAAACATACATAAGCGAACCAAATGTGTTTTATCTGACTTAGACAGTCTGAGCTCCTATTAGAATTATAGAATTGAATCATCTACAAAATTTAGTGCCTTATGAGAAAAAAAACTGAGTCAATTTTCTTAGATGCTAAAACTTCTAAAAGGTAGGAAGCACAAGCTTTCTTTTAAAAATCATTATTTACTATGCTGCAATATCTTTATTAATTGTGCTGTGGTGCTCCTGGTTTCCATACAATGAACTCAGTGGTTGAATGTCTGTATTAGTAAAAGTTTAACAATAGTTTTTTTTCTTGCTTAGTGTGATATTTAATATAAAAATACACAGGTTAATCTGACAGAAAAACCTCAATGGAACAAATGCTTCGCATTAGTAGCGCTGTTGTATTTTCATCTAAAAAAACTGAAGATATAATATTAAAACCTTCAATCATAGAGCAACAATAGATACATTACTACAAGTTTATTTTTTGCATAGAAAGAGGATGTTTCAGGAAAAGGAGAAATATTTTCAATCATGTTTGTGAGTTTGTGAGGTCATTTTCTAACAAACTGGATTCAAGACGGAGGCTTAAAATCGCAACATATTTCAGCCTATTATAACGAGCTACCAATCTGTGGGTTGATGATAGAGCAATATATCAAATCCTGCCCATGAAGAAAAATAAAATGTGCAATAGAGTTTTTTTTTCCATTGCAACTTGCTGTTTTTAAAGACCTTGCTTAGAGCTTCAAAATCCTAATCCTTTATATTTGTAAAGAACTAAATAAACTGGTTGAACTTGCTGAGATTCAGTTATTTTACTGTGATTTGTTTATTTTAGTGATTTATATACTTCTGGAGCTCCACAAGGGCAGCATTGGGGAATCAGCCGAATGTCCTCTCACAGCCCTGTCTAACTGTAAATATGCAATGCTAATTTAAGCATGTTTCAGCCAAACTGTGCCAGCAAGTCATTTTCATGTTAACCTTCAGCACCGTTTCTAACCTTAAATATGATTTGGATTTTTTTTTTTTTACTTAAAAAATTGGTTTTCCTTCTTTGGATTAAAGTCCTTTCTGTTTATGCATCTAAATCTGAAAAGATCATAAGAATTACGAACCATATTCATTGGTTAATGTCTAGATTGCATTAGTATCATACCGTGGAAAGTCAAATGAAAAACAAGACAACGAGAGAGAGTTCCAGGGTAGCAGAACAATAGCAATAATCAGATATTATCGTAAAGGTTATTTGTCCAAAAATGACATAACCAATCTGAAGTTTGCTTGGGAAAGTTACAGATATCACCTGCCGATGAATGTTTGTTCAAGAAATCTGCCAAAAGGTTTTATATGCTTCACAAAACACAGCATCTTGAAGAATAGTAAATTATCTTCCTGCAGCAATGTCTAAACACCTTGAATGCATTATGAAATTCCACGTTTAGTTTTGATAAGGCTTTGCAGAGTAATGCCACAGTGTTTGCTCTTTAGCCGGAGAAGTGCTTACACAAATTATGTCAACACTCTTGTTTAATTACTACAGCTTGCTGTGGTAGATGAATGCTGGAAACACTCCAGATGCTTTCTCATGAATGTAGTTAAGAGACCAATGCTGTGCTCCCTTTATGGTCAGCTTGCTGCTCTTTGAGGAATGTGAGGTAAAAAAAAAAAAAAAAACAATATATTTTTGTTGAATTTTTATCATCATTAAAAAAAAAACTAGTCATTGGCAAAGTAAGACAATGAACTTAGGGCATGATACCTTTATAAAAGGATGCTGTTTTTAATTTCTAAAGTAGTAGTTAAAGTTTCCAACACATAACTTATAACAAGTTTGCTAGATTCTGTTTCCCTGAGTCACCTCTTTCCCCATTTGCTACATTTCTTAGATTTGAGAAATAGTGTTTAAAATGGACACCCCTTTAAAATAGGTCAACCTTCAGTTGGTGCAAGTTCCCTTTAGATTTTCAGACCTCATTTACTGATTTGAGAGTTTCAATAAGATAAGCAATTGAACTGAACTTTTGACTGAGTATTGCATAAAAAAGGCAGCTTGTACTCGACGTCTTCCCGGTGGCAACAGTAGCAGAGATGCCAAGACTTCCCGAGAGGCTCTACTTCAAGCCCCTTTCCAATGGCCAAGCTCCTCACCCTATTTCTGTGGGATTACAGGCCACCCCGCAGAGGAAGCTAATTTCAGATGCTTGATTACCCTTTTTTTTACCATATGTAAAGTATAAGAATGCAGAATGACCAGGAAATCCAGATCTTCTCCTTTTCTCTCAGTTCTTTTTTTTTTAACTAAATAGACTAGTACACCAACCTGTCTGTTGATCACCTGCTTCATTTTATTGTATTATATAAAATTTTAATATTATAGTGGTTATTTTATTATAATATTATCTTAAAATATAAAATGCTTACATGTTGCTATATTCCAGGCTTCCTCTGAAAAGTCCTTGAAGACAAAGATAACTCTTTGCATCACCTTGGAATAACAAGGAAGACACCCATGGCATTTAGCATCCCAGAATAAAATGTAACTGCAATGCTAATCAATAGCGTAAGGGATGATGGTGACTCCTCTATAGTCCTCTCTCTGTCTTATTACAGGGCTGACCCTCAGAAACTGGATGCATTCATCATGGACAAAGCCCTACTGGACTATGAAGTTTCCATAGATGCTGACTGTAAAACCCTAACAGTGGGAAAACCCTTTGCTATTGAAGGTAATATCTTAAATTTATCATCTCAACTATGACTTGATTGTTTAGTAAACATTTTTATTAAATAAGCAGTTAACTTGTCTTTATTAGAACTCATAATTCTTTACTACTGCATGTGAGAATGTGCTAAGATCTTAAAGTGCCTGTAAACACACTTTTGGTAGAAATCCACAAAGGGAAAAAAAGTTGGGAATTATTTCACATTATATTGTGATCAAAAACACAATAAAAGACAATTGTGACACAAAGTGGGCCTAAAGTTGACCAGAAATGATTAAAAAGGGTAACTCAGGGATCATTTCCTTTGCACGATAAATCTCAGATGGTTTGGAAGAGTTTTTAGCAACTTGCTTTTAATAAGAACCATCTAATTATGCAGAAGAAATTCTGTCAGAAGTCCTGATATCTTACAAACAATATATGCTATTCCTCTGCATTTTAGTTTGTCTGATATTAAAATAGTTTACTAAAGAAAGGTTGTCACCATCTGGACCGAGACTCTGCTTGGAAAATACATCCTTGCCTTAAAAGTAACCCCAGATATCGGTACTTATTGTATAAAAATCTCAATCAAGTATTATCAAAATAGGACATGATCTAAGAAGTCTAGGAATTTAAATGTTATTCCTAGAAAACATAAAAAGAAAATCCACCAGAAACAGGCTCTACTCATGAGTAAAGTGTATTTCCTGGGACACTATTAAAAAGAAAAATGTCACATGCATCATTATTTACTTTTATTTTAAGTATTTTATTGTTTTGTTTTATTTCTAAAATGTTTTAGAATTGGCTTTTTTAATATATATATATATATATATTGAAGAACGTAAGTCATATTAAGTAATTGCCCACCTTATATATTTTTCTTAGGTCTGAAAAATTGAAAATATGGCTAATCGAAAGATTTCCAGTAGTGTTTTTAAGTCCTGAAAACATCTGCTGTTCCTGCTACTGCTCTGCTTCACCTGCAGTTGTTTCACTGCTGTGTGGCGCTGTCGGCTATGCTAGCAGCTCCATCAGAGCGGCACCCTAAATTGTGCTCTGATATCTGATGACAGCTGAAATTCTTCTTCTTTCTTTGCTTTGTTTCTCTTTTAGATAGTGTAATATATCTACAGAAAACATCAGTTTTTACACTTCTGTCTGTGTTGTTTGCCATTGTAGAAGCAGTCTGTGTATGTGCTGGTGTTCCTCACACCATAAAAGAATAAGAAACAAAACTGTAAACAACTTCATTTCATGACATTTTTTTCTAAAATATTTCAGCAGTTTTATCTTTTCCATACATATGAATTTATCATAAGAAAAAGAATTTCCCAAGCACCTGAAAACTGACTCAAGTCCTCATCAAGAAATGAAACGCTTTCTGGAAGAAAAAATAAATAATTGTAAATATATAAGAAGAAAGTATTGTAGTTTATTTTAAGTAGATTATGGAGTTTGTTGCCCAGGCACACCATTAGTGGTGGATTAACATTATTTATTATTATTACGTTTTTCCAATATCAGTGTGTCAAAACATTGGAAATGTAAAGGCCTGTTTGGATATTATAATAATTCCAATAAGTGACATGTATTTATATTCTGCCTTTAAACAACAAATCTGTATATATAGTAGCACATAGATTTGTGTGGCTGGAATGCTATTGTCTATTGGCAGTTAAATAGGGATAATATAGAAGACTGCAGAAAATCAGGGTTAACTGCAAATGATCGGAATACATACAAAGCTATCTCTTCATTGCATTTTTAATTTTTTATTGCACATTATATCATACATGGTAAAATGGAAAATGGTCTGTACTTATATTCCGCCTTTTCAAGTCAGGAGACTTGACCAAAGTGCTTTACACTACTGTCAGTGAGCCACAGCTAGCCTGCGGCTCACTGACTGGCTGTAATGCATGAGATCTTTGTCAGCAGCATGTGGCAACCCTTTGGGCTGGGTACAAGAAAATATTTGGTGAGGGAAGATTTAATACTATTGATTTTTTAATGCAAAAAGCCATTCAAAAATCCTTTCTAACTTGTCTTTGAGAGTCATCATAGATACATTTCATGAGAATTAACATTCAGGTTATCTTGTGTGCTTGTTAGAAATAGATTTGAGGCTCCAGATTGTCACAAGGGCACCTCGTCTCAGGGTTTATTAAAAATTAGCAGAGTGCTTATATTGTGTGTGTCTAAAACATGGATTGCATTGTTTCTCTCCATTTTAGCAGTGCCATAAGTTAATGCAATAAGTTCATGTGTTGATGTAAAATGGAGATGTATGGTTAAATATGTGTCTAAATGGTTTAGGTACCACTGCAAATGTACATGGGTCTGGTCTGTTGTTAATGGCAACCTATGCTTTGTCAGTTAATCCATAATCTAGTTGTTGCTAGATGTTACAATGTAGTGTAATGTAGAGAGCAGGTCATGTGCCTGGATGGCATGAGCATGGCTTAATGAGTTTTTTTCTTATTGAGTTTAGAAGGGCTTGGATAGATAAGACGGGTTTGATCTTTCTTGGTCAATTGAAATATTGTTCATGAAAGCAAACTTACAATCTCCTCCATATCAAGCTGTAAATTGTTGTTAATGATATAACTAATTACATGACTAAATACTAAATACATAAATCAACCTAGCATACATTGTAGGTTAGAGACTGGATGCAATAGTATGTGTTTCCGATGATAAATATTTCATGTACAAATGGGCTTTATGTGATTCATAGATTTGACTGGACCTGTTAAGGTTGAATTCTTCTCTTGGCAAGTGACTAGGATTGGAATCAGTACATTGTGGACAATGGAAAAGTGAGCATAGAAATTTGAGGGAGGGTCCAACTGAGTTTGACTGTGTATTTTTTAGAGATGAACTATAATATTTTTATCTAGATATAACTATAGTGGGGATTTTTTTTACAGTTAAAAGATTTGATATTAAGATAATTTGGTAGAACTTGGTTTAATTTATTAGGATATGAATTAAAAAGTGACATTTATTGTGAATTGAATTGAATCACATGCACAGAATTGTCGTACCCCGTCTTTAATTAAAAAAAAAAACACACAATGGTTGCAGACATAATGTGAATATAATAAAAGTAACAAATATTCTTTGAAAATAAACAAACAGAGGTCAGATATTGCTTTTCAACCTTGCTTCAACAGAATGATATGAAGAATAAAGTCATGAAACAGGCCTGGAGAAAAATGATGATACCCCCAAACCATCATGTAACAATGAAGAAATTAGTATTCATAACCCAAACAAGCATAGTCTCTGATTACTAGTAATTATTTTCATGACTCGGTTTGCCCTAACATTAAAGCAATAAACTATCTTCTGTATAGTAATATATTTCAAAATGAAAGTTATTAATTCAGTTCAGTTCAGTTCAAAAATACTTTTATTTATCCCAAAGAGAAATTAAATGTTGTAATAACTTATATTTTGAGTTGAGGTCATATTTTTTTATTCAAGGCTATTTTTGTGTTTTGATTCACCTTTTCCCAAAGATAATTTTACCAGCGACAAAACCCTTTTTGTTTTCCAATTAGAAGATGACCTCATATCCACCAAGTCATGTCTTCATCCATGCATGTTGTCAGGAATAGTGAAAACATCGGGGGGCACTTCTCAGCTTGGGACAAAGTTTTGATTGTTTTCTGTTCTGCACATCAGTAGAGCAGAGCAAAGTAATTCCCCTTTCATTTCTGACTTCTCCCTCGGTGAACAATTAAAGTAAATCTTATTCAAAAATGAAACATAATATTTATTTAATTTGAATAATAAGTGATTTGTTTCTTTATCTGTCGAACCATTTAGGATTCTGAGTCGGATACCTTTTTTTTTACTTTTTGTTATGCTTCCTTAGCTTTAAGACAAACTGTATATTGAGGTCCCTAAAAGGAATTCTTTCTTTATAAGAGTCACTCTAGACATCCTAAAGTTTTGATTTTAAAAACATAAATTTAACAATACCAGTGATTTAACCTTTGCACAGTAGTTAATCTTTTTGGCTTTCAAAAGCTTACACTCTTCACTGTCCACAGTTAATCTCAGGTCCATTTAGTGGACCGCTTCCTCCCACTGTGGAAATGTTCCCATGGCACCTGCTTCCATTACAGGCCACCACAGCCCCAGATTCCAGCGCTGTTGTTAATTACTTAATGCACCCTTAAGCCTTCAGGATACAATACAAATCAATCAGTGCAACCAGGGTACTTTTGTAATTGGCTATTGCAGAATTTGTCACACATTTCTGGGATGCTGATGCATACCCTGAAAATATTTATCTTTACTCCAAAAAGTGAAAAATATGTTTGCTATATGTTTATACATTTAAGAGTGTAACCATTAATGAGTCTGCTTTGTGTCTGTGTCGACATGGGCAGGCTACGGCATTGGCCTCCCTCAGAACTCTCCACTCACCTCCAACTTCTCAGAGCTTGTTAGTCAGTACAAATCCGATGGCTTCATGGACATGCTGCACGACAAATGGTACAAGGTTGTGCCCTGTGGGAAGCGCAGCTTTGCTGTAAATGAGGTAAGTGTGAAGGTGTTGAGTGAAAGAAGTTTATGTGCTACTTTTTTATCTCACATAAAGAACAAAAGAACAATTTAACACAAAGAAAAGCTTTCAAGGTTTTGAAAACATTGTCACCATTAGAGGCTTACCATTATATTTATACAGCTCAAACTTATGCACATGTTCTCAAGATACAACCGCAAATTACAATTACAATACAGTTAAAATGTATTTTAATTTTATGACAAATGAATACATAGCATTATGTATTCATTTGTTAAGTAGTATTACATAACAAAAGAGTGGCACCTAATGATACATTTTTGTATCATACCTCCAAATAAAATGCAGATAATCTAATTAATAAAAAGCAGCATGTAATTTACTCATGTTTATCCTCTTCTGTTACATCCACGAATGGGTAGCAGGGGCAGCAGTCTCATCAGGGTCTCCCAGACTTCCCTCGCCACACACACCTCCTCTACCTCTGCTGGGGGAAGCCAGAGGCGCTCCCAGGTCAGCAGAGAGACATAGTGACTTGTAAAGAGACCATATAGCTACTAGTAAAGGGCGACCGACTCCATACGTCTGAAGCTCCCCCCACAGGACACAACAAGAGACATAGCCTTGAGACATGCCTTCTCCAGGTCCACAAAACACATGTGGACTGGTTGGACAGACTCCCATGAACCCTCAAGAACTCTGCAGAGAGTTTAGAGCTGGTCCACTGTTCCATGGCTGAGATGAAAACCTCACTGCTTCTCCTCAAGCCAAGGTTGGACAATCAGCCAAACTCTCCTCTCCAGAATGTTGGCATAGGCTTTTCTGGGGAAGCTGAATAGTCTGCCCCTGGGAGATCTTACCATGGGCATTAAAGCCCCCCGACAACATAGCATCTTGGATTATAGGGACAATCAAACCCCCCAGCCGCTTTAAGGTGGTGGTTCAAGGAGGGGGCATGTCATTTAATAGTAAAAGTCATTGACCTAAAGTGCTTGTAATTATTTATTTTTTTGTTGCTTAATCTTGCAGTTCTACAAAAAAATCATAAATTAGCTCTACAACATTAGAGAAGAAACAGCATCAATGAACAAGAAATACATTAGAAAGGTCAGTTTTGATAGAATTTGAAGCCGTTTTGGGCTATTCTGAAATGTCTCACACTTAGATAGCCAAAAAAGGAGAGCAGCCCAAGCTAACAATAGAGGAGATCCACAAGGTTGGGTAGGAGAATCTATTAGCAGAGCATCAGGTAGCCATGCTCTTCCCAAATGGTTTCATTTAAGAGCAATCATGTCTAACTAAAAAGCTTTGGCCATATGAAAGCATTTTTTAAATATTTGTCTTGCAAAATACAATGTATTACAATAAAATGTAATACAAAATACTAACAATGCACAACAATACCTACAGGACAGCGTGGCAACATCATGCTGCTGGAATGCTTTTTCATAAGAAGGGAAAAGGAAGCTGTCAGAGTTTAATTAGAGATGGTTGGTGCTAAATAAAATGTAATTTTGCAAGAAAAGTCATTAAAGGCTTTTGATATTTTAGAGCGGAGCTAAGGCCTATTCAAAGGCCTGACCTTTGTCTAAGACTGATAACAAGCATTGGGGTGGTCCGCAGCCAGGTTTGAGCACCAGGTGCCAGGTTTGAGCACCTGGGGTGGAAATTAGCTCCTCCAAATTAAAACCAATGGTTCCTGACCAGAATATAAAGGCTTCTCCCTTTCAGGTTCAAGGAGACTTCCTGCCTCAGTTGCAGGAGTTTGGGTATCCTGTTCATAAATGAGGGGAGAATGCAGTGGAAGATTCATAGACAGACTGGCACAGCTGCCGCTGTAATATGGACGTTACACCAGTCTACTCTGCTAAAAAGAAGACTGAGCCAAAAAACAAAGCTCTTGTTTTACCCGTTGGTCTACAATGGCCTTTAACGATGGTCTTGTAATCTGGATCAAAACCGAATGAAGGAGATCCTGCATACTAGCAGCTGAAATTAGCTTTATCTCTAGGGCACCTCCATAGAGATAGGGTGAGGGGCTCAGACCATCAAGAGAAGCTCATGGTAGAGCCGATTCTCCTTCACATCGACAGTTGCCAGCTGAGGTGGCTCAAGCTTCTTTTTCTGATGTCCCCTGAACGCCTCCCTTCAAAGGTGTTCAAGACATGCCCCACTGAGAGGAGGCCAAGGAAACAACCCAGGACATGATGAAAGGGCCAGAGATTAAAGGTGTCTGAAAAGAGGGAAGTCTGGGAGTTTCTACTGAGATTGTTGCTCTTGGTCTCGGATAAGCAAAAGACGACAAGAGACCTTTATCCAAATAAGGATTGTGGCAAATCCCGAAAATACACACCTCATTACCTTCATCTATAAAACATCATTAAAATCATATACATTTTCCCCTTTCATTTTACAATTATCCACTACTTTTTCACATAAAATGTCAATGAAATATATAAAATTATTTATTTAGTTATTAAATCATCTGATTCAATTAGTTATTTTAAGTAGGTAGGAATGCTGCTGCAAGGCAACATAGATAAATATAAAGGTTTCATGTCCAGATTGACACAGAGGGGATGATTTAAAGTCTCACCAGTTTTCTATTTTTAGTCAGAAAACACATTGCCTGCACTCTGCAAACCCCCATATACAGTAATTGCTCTTCTCTAATTGTGTCATTGGCCTTTGACTCCCAGGCTGCTAAACTACAGTGTCCCTATAAGCAGTCAGGGCTCCATAGTCTCTACTGCTCTGCAAATTCTGAGTGGTTAACCCTCCTTTTAAGCTGTCCCTTTATCTAACTAGCTACATCTTTGTAGTCTTCATAACTTGCTCCAGTTTTTATGTAATTGTACACAGGAGAACCTGGTAATTATTGTTCATTATTTTTCATGCTTTGAAGTTTAATTTATGTTGTTACATATTGCATCTACCTAATAAGGACTCTGTGCCTGTGCCAACAAGTGACAGCATCACCTCTTTTTGCAAACAGTCTGAATGTAAATTATCATCATGGGTATCATGACGGTATGGGAAAGTGTACATTAGAATGCTGTAGATTTGGTAAGTAAGCCATTTTCTTGTGTGTAGCCTCCTAGATGTGCTGTAGATTCTATCTTCGGTAGCAGATATTTAAATTGCCCCAGGAGCATTTCATTTTTCAGCACCACAACCCAGTTTCCCTAAAGTTAAAGCTAATATTTTTTTTCACCTTTATCTGCCTGTCACTTAATATCACTTTTTCCACTGAGGTGCTTTGCAAAGATCACATGAGGATATAGTGGTATACCGAATATTGTAAATGAATTATTTAAAATACGGAATAAAGTCAGATTAGGAATACAATCCGTGTTGTTACCTTTTACACACCCTTCACTGCACTTAAAATATGATCTGGAGAAAATCAACAGGAAATGCATGAGGTATAACCTGCATGAATTACTGAGAAGCCTGGCTCAGTTTAGCTGCAGTCAGCATTTCTATTTGTTTATTTATAGTACATTTCTTTTATTAAATCTAGAGATTATGAAATGCTAGAAAAAAAAAAAAATCGGATGAATTATCCTTCGGTGCCTTTGCCATCCCCTCTGAGACTCATCCAGCTCTTGCTCACCCCAATAAGCACATAGAAACAATATGATATGAATTATAAGAAAACTGATCATAAAGACTAAAATAATGTGTTTTATTGAAACAATAACAATGATTTGACTGAAAGTATTTTAACTTTTTTTTTTCAAATAACATAATTATGTGTGTTGCAAAAGAGTCATTGCATACAATTTGGGTTTATTACTGTTAAAAAAATAATTATAGATATTGTTGTAATTATAGGTATTATTGGTATTATTCAATACCAATTTATTTAACTGAATGCTTGCATAACAAATTATTTTGGTTTATATTCAATAACAGTGTTCTTTTTGTAAAAAAAAAAAAGGGTCAATCAAGGTCTGAGTTGATTTAGAAAATACACAGGGTTGGGTTATTCAGGTTTAACTTTTTCGTTAAAATTATATATTTTTTTCTAAAATTACATATATCCACAGACCATCTCGAGTGATTCAAAATAAAGTTGATAATTTTACTGAAAGAGAAATAGCTATAAATGATGTTTCATAATCTTTTGACAGGTCAAAAATATATAAACATTTACCTCTGGTTACAACACCAACGTCAACACAAAAGGAATCTGCATCAATAGGAATAGTAGGTTAAAGTCACACAAGACGGAGCTCAAGTGTTGCCAGATCCTAGTAACTCCTTCATAGGGCTGAGAAATGGCATCTTGCCAACTTCCCTCTGGACATATAAGGTCTACAATTGAAGGTGGAAATGAGAGGGGTAAACTCGTGTGTGCCACCTACTAGCCATGCAAAGCTAAACCTATAGCCATAAAATAGTAAAGCTAGTAAGGAGCAGCTTAAAAAAACAACCATAAACTAGTACTACTGATTGAGCTATAAATGGTTTTTGAATGATGTGTCGATTTATTTTCTTCAGCATTATGTTTGATCACCTTTAAAAAAAATCGTAAAAAAAATCTCATATTGTAATATATGATTCTAATCAACAAATATGCATGGTTTTTAAAGAAGTTCATACACAATATACAGACAATATATTGACTTCAATAAAGTTCTATGCTTAAGGTGGGAATTCTGGACAAAGTAAGCAAACTGTATCTACCTGGATGTTCTGACTGTTAAGTGTTAATCAGATTAACAGTCTGGCTAAAGAGACTGTGGCAGCTGACAGTCTGTGTGTGGTGTGAAACGATTCAGTGGAGATGTAGCCTCCTTATTTTTGATCCCATATCTATACAGTCTTTAACAGAGGGAAGCTCAACCCTGGTGATCCCTTATGCAGGCCTAATTGTTTGGATCCGGACCTCCCGTTTTGTAGATTACTGAGTGATATACAAACATTGGACAAACGGAATAACAGCAGTGTGGAAAGCTTTTTGTACTTATAAACTATGTTGAGACAGATTATTTTATAAACACTGTAATATAAGTATGTAGTTGGATACTAAAGAACTGCCTAAAAAAGTAGGAAAGTTTAACTACTGTTGCAGTAAGCAACAGAAGACTTAGAATAATGACAAAATCAGAGTTTTAAATGGAACACATTGGGCATAAAAACCATATAGATACACTAAATTAAAATCTAATGTAATATGTTGCATTGGAAGCTGTGGTGTCAGCAGGCAGTAAGTGAATGTTTGCTTCCCAAACCGGCTGTAAATGTTTTGTTCCAGATTAGGGTTCTGCTCAGGGAGGAGAGACAGGCTGTTGCAGGACTGTTGCATCCTAAACTGTAACAGGATCGGTAGTTGGACAGCTGTTCTTCACTAAGATTTTTTATCTGAAGGACAGGTTCTTTATTTTGTCAATAGGTAACTTTACATCAGAAACATAAAAAATCCCGGGCGTGCAGATGGCGCAGTGGTTTGCATGCACAATCCATGTACGGAGGCCTTAGTCCTTGACGAGGGCGACTAGGGTTCGATTCCGACTTACGGTCCTTTCCCTCATGTCTCTCCCCTTCTCTCATACCCCCTTTCCTGTCAGCCTACTGTCTGAAAAAAATGAACCACTAATGTTGTAAAAACTAAAAAACTAAAAAAAAAAAAAAAAAAAAACATAAAAAATCACATGAAGCATCCCCAAGGGCCCATCCTAATCAATATATAATGCTCTGCCTGACCCAGATCTTAAAAAAATACTAAAACTTCAGTTACCGTTACTATGCAGATGACACACGGCTGTACACTGCTATAACACCAGGTAACCATAAGCACTGTGAGGAGACATTTTGGTCATCATGATGCCATTATGACTGTGAAATGGGCAGATTGGGCGAAAACTAGTTTTTTATGCTGTGTGAATCAACCTTAACGGAATAATCAGTTATAATGACCTTTTTATATTGCAAGAGAGCAGAATCTTGTTATTATTTCGTATTATTTTATCCTATGCAACAGATTCCGTAAAGTCTGAAAAGCTTAATGGATGATTTGAAATGGGAGTAATGTATATTTACTCCTGATATTGTCTCTAATCCATGAAACTGGGAAACATAAACCTAGGGGTAAACAACTAGTCCAGCATTTATTGTGGTTTTATTTTAAATAATTTCTTCAATCATTTTATTCCCCAGCAATCATCTACCAGTAGTGTTCCTCCTCTCCAACTTTTGAGAACGTTTTAGCTATGCAAAATCTCCTCCTAGCTGGCCAAGGTACAGTACCATACTGCAATGAGGAATATAATCCATCACGTTTTGGTGTCCAATAGGACTTTATAATGTAATCACTGCAGCTGGCCACATATCACAGGCTGCTTCGTGCTCAGCAGTAAAATAGTTCTCCTGTGAGAATGCAAGCACAGCTGAAGAAACTGCAACAGGTGGCCATTTGTAAGACATGTAACATTCTGAGTGTCAATTGCTAAATATTGAGATGTTTGATAAAGTTAAACCCAAACATATTCATTCTAATTTAGTGTTTGGGTCTAGAAAAATTCAAATTTAATGAAAATGAATAAGTCAAAGATCTTTGTAATATTCTAGATGGTAGTGAAAGACTTCTTTTTGAGACAGATTAACCAGATTCCATTAGAAAGTAAAAGTTCAACATAATTCATTCTTTGAAAAAATACAGATAAGAGAAAACTGTACGTATGTTGAATGAATTAAAAATAACCCTTGTGCCTCCTAACATTTCACCTGCCAGTTATAAAGCTCCTTCTTTCTCAACAACATATTATTCTTGGTGTTCAAGGTTATCTTTTAACAATTTTTACATGTTTTGTCTGATAACATCTGACTGAAGTTATTTCTATTCAATCTACCATTTTAAATGCAGTGAGTGAAAAATGTATAAAAAATTAATAATCTTTATTAAATCATCTGATTCAATATTATTGTGTGTATATATAATCATACAGAAATATATTACGTCTCTCTATATTTGCAGGTGCTTTCCTATTACTTCCATTCATGTTTAACCGATTTCTACAGCCTAACTGTAACCCTTAGCCTAAACCTAACCATAACGGCTTCATACCTAACCCTAACCAAACCTAAACTCCATTTACACTTTAATCCTAAACACCCCGGACCCTAAAACAGCAATTCTCGTCATAGGGTCCAGGCATTGCTGCCACAAGAAGCAGTCTGTCCCCAGGGCATGTTATTTTTTCCAGATATTGCAGACCCCATAAGAACACACACACTGTCCTGATTTAACCATAAGCTCAGTTCACACCTTAGTCTTAAACCTAATCCTTAAATCAAAGAACTCATCCTCATGGGGAGCAGTCATTGATGCCCATATGTACCCATAAGTCCCCAAATGTAGCATTTTCCTAGGAAATTGTTCACATAGGGTAACAGAAACATATCCAGGATGAGACATCCAAACTCCAAGAGTACATCAAGAAGATGGCCCCAAAGCACAAACCACTAAGTGAATACATCAAACAACAGAAACCTGATGAGAGTGAAGAGGTAGAGGAGCAGACCGCATGGAGGGACATGCTCCTACATGGTGCATACCAGCGTCAGAAGACATACCAGTGGCTGGAAAACACTGGACTGACAGATAGCACGGAGGCACTAATCATGGCAACACAAGAGCAGGCCCTAGACACCAGAGCCATAGAGGCCAGGATCTACCACAGCAGATCAGACCAAAGATGCAGGCTGTGCAAAGATGCCCCTGAGACGGTTCAGCACATAGTAGCAGGGTGTAAGATGCAAGCAGGGTCAGCGTACATAGAAAGGCATAACCAAGTGGCTGGGATAGTGCACAGAAACATCTGTATCCAGTATGGACTAGAAGTACCCAACTCCCAATGGGACATACCACCAAAGGTGGTTGAGAACAACAGTGCTAAGATCCTGTGGGACTTCAGCTTCCAGACAGACGAACAGCTGCTGGCTAACCAACCGGACATAGTGGTGGTTGACAAACAGAAGAGGGTAGTGGTGGTAGATGTGGCAATACCAGCTGACAACAACATCAGAAAGAATGAGCATGAAAAGGTAGAGAAGTACCAAGGGTTGAAAGAACAGCTGGAACAGATGTGGAAGGTCAAAGTCGACGTTGTCCCCGTGGTTATAGGAGCACTGGGAGCTGTGACCCCCAAACTGGGAGAGTGGCTCCAGCAGATCCCAGGAAGAACATCTGAAGCCTCAGTCTAAAAGAACGCAGTCCTAGGAACAGCTAAGATACTGTGCAGAACCCTCAAACTCCCAGGTCTCTGGTAGAAGACCCGAGCTTAAGGATGATACAGATACCACCCTACAAGGGTGAGAGGGTGATTTATATAACCCGACCTTTGGCGTATGTCATCCCCTGTCTCTACCCCTGTTTCCTGTCTGCCTACTTTTGAAAATAACACAAAATAAAGGCCACTAGAGCCTAAAAAAAATTAAATACCATATATCTGTCTGTCTGTCTGTCTGTCTGTCTGTCTGTCTGTCTGTCTGTCTGTCTGTCTGTCTGTCTCTCTCTCTCTCTCT
>JAUZNJ010094896.1:0-21963 GCA_034780135.1 Jordanella pulchra
ATGTGTGTGTGTCTCGGTGAGGGATTTACCTCCCTCTTTAACAGGTGTTGATTTTTTGTGCTTTCTACATTATTTCTTTATTTAATATTTTGTTTTAATCATTCTCTCTTTTCTTTGCGGTCATGTGTTGCCATGGAAGCGTACCCATGAGCAGTGCTGACTAGGACCTGGTGTTTCCAATCTACCTTACTGGGAAGGTCCACTGTTTGAGAAGGAGGTGGGTTTTTTTATTTTTGTTTGGGCCCAGTTTATTTTTGTTAAATTTTTAGTTGTAATTCTGCAAATATTTTTTAGGAATGTTGTTTAACACAAATGTTTTTTCTTTTCTTCTACCTGGAAATGTAATTGTCTCCAGCCCTTAATTAGTCCTGGCCATGCATTAAAAGCCAGGTGGTTTGAATCAGGGGGAGGCTCCTTCCTGTTTGAAATGCATGTCATGCTGTCGATTGTGGTGCAATGTCTGAAGAACTGAGATAAAGGAAAAAAATGGGAGCTCTACAACGGCTGGATTCTGTCTGATTTTTCATCTCAAACCAACAGTCTCACTGGAGTATAAGTTGCATTTTTTAGGGAAATTTATTTGATAAAATCCAACAGCAAGAACAGACATGTCCCATGAAATCTTCATCCTCTGTCACTTTTAAACAGCTCCGCGGTAGAAGATGCAGCACTTCTACTTTTTTTGTTTCCTTCATGTCAGTAAGAGTAACCTCCGCTTTTCATCAGTCCCTTAAAGGTTCCTCGCTAACTCCAAACTTTCTTTCTGCTGCTCAATTAACGTATTTACACCTACATTTTACGCTGTCTTTTAAGTCTCTGAAACTCAATTTAAAAGGAAAGAAAACTGTTAAACCAATTAACTCATTTGGGAAAAATAAGCTGGAAAAAAAAATGTTTTAATAAAATTTGAAGGAAATCTGTAAAACAAAGCCTGAGAAACCAGCAAAGTTATTCTCAAAGCCTTTTTTAATTAAGAAGTTTATTAAAGTTTTTTTTCTGCGTTGAATTTTTTATCTTTTTAGATTTTCATTAACACCATCTTTTATGCCTGCAACAATAATGGAACAAAATTCACTTCATTCTCACCGAACAAAACACATTTATTCTCCAACAATAACGACCAAGAGGAGATAAACAACCCGAGTAGGACAGAAGAGAATAGGAAATAGGAAAAGCAATTAATAATAATTAGAAAGCTGCTTTTGTTTAATATAATTAAACTTCAGGTAGAATGGAGGATTGATTATGATTTAAAATCTAAATGTCGCTTGTCAACACAGCTAGCGGCGAGTTTTGGTTCTCTTTATGTAGTGAGGAAGGCTAGAAGGAGCTAGTCACCAGTTCATGACTGTTCCTGCAGTCTGTATCTGCTGTGCTCACTTGCCTCGCAGCAACTAACAGTCATGCAGCCAATAATAGGATCATATTGGAAGGAAGACTTCATGCTGTAGTAACCATTTACAAAACCCAGCCGGAGAATTTCTGCTGGCCGCACAAGAGCCCACTTGTACACCTGTGCAGATACTGGAGATGAAGGTCTCCCTTCGGCACGACCCCACCCCCCCATCACCACCGGGCCCGCTGATTAGACGTGGCAGGGAATTGCTGTGCACTTGCCTCGCAGCGACTGGTACCCTATAACCATACACAAATCGATCTGACATGTGGTATGAGATTAAATTACCGAGCAGCGCAGTGACAGGAGAAAGAGTTTTCTCCACTTCAACCTCTCCATCTCACAAACACCCGGCAGAGCTGCCTGCTGGAAAGTGGAGGGAGCGGTTTATTTCTCCTGCCACCTGGTTTCTTTGGATCGCTGGTTCCAGTGGCCACACAAGAGACAGATCAGAACAATTCCCTTTTTCTGGTAAAATACATTAAAGGTATGGATAAAAGAGGAGTCAAACAGTGTCTTCCCTTAAAACAGAAGCGTTTCACTGAATCCAAGGTGTTTTTTAACGCTCGTAATGTTTACCACTGATTAAACCAACGAATGCATCCATGGAGAAAAGGGTGACTGTCTCCTAATTTAGAAACTATCAAAAATATTGGTTCATAAATATCTTTGAGAAAAACTGGTTTTCTGGTGAGTTTCATGTTGTACCGATATATGGAGAACATTTTTATTGAATGAATTCATAACGTACTTGTATGGAGTACATTTTGTTCCGTTATTGTTACAAGCAAAGAACATGTTTCAAGTTTCCATTTTCAAATGTTATTTTCATCAAATGTTTCTTTTTCAGATTTCATTGTTTTACATTCTCCACCTCTGTGGGCGGGCTTTCCTCTGGAGTTGCAATTGGTTGGAAAATCGTAAATTTCACTAAAAATTCACCAAGTGGGGTAATGTTGTAGATGGCTCAGCCCAGATGAGATTAGTACTCTCACTGGTTTGGCTCCAATTTATCATATGCCCTACGCTCTAAACCATGTTTGGTTTCTTTGTAGCACGAGTTTGAATTGACAGGAGAAAGAAAGCTTTGGGTTTCTCTGCTCCTTTAGCCTTTCTGCCCCCCCAATCTGATCTAAAACTGCTCCTGGAAAAAGGTCATAGCTGCCACTTGGTAATCATTTTTCGTAACATAAAACATCCACAGAACGTATTGAGTGGTGAATAATAAAAGGATAAATTACTAATAATGAACAATTACTAATAGTTTTATACTTTTTGACAGGTCCAAAATATGCAAACGTTCACTTTCGGTTATGATGTCAAAGGATTCTGCTCCAATAGCAACAGTAGGGTTAAGTCAGCGGAGAGATGGCGCTCAGATGTTGCCAGATGTTAGGTACTCCATGGTGGAGCTGAGAAATGCCTTCTCTGTTTGTAAGTTCTTAGATTCAACAAAAAAATGAAGCAAAACAAGGGAGACCATCAGTCGAAGTATTGAGTTTTGGAGCCAACTTAACTTTTCTCCTGAACTGGTATGGCTGTTTTGGCTAACATTAGCATTAGCAGCCCTGGCCACTGGCTGGCAAACAGTGCAGAAAGAGCATAAGTTCACCACTTACTGAGGTAGAGCTAAACATGTAGCTTTCACCTTGAAGAAAACAGGAAATCCTTGAATCAAATCTTTAAGTTTTGTTTCTGAAATTATAACTACGGTGTCCTAGTTTGTTAAATGGTTCACATTTAATAATTTTAAAATTTGTTTTTGTCTGATTTGGTCCATGCCTCTGTTGGTCACCATTGTGAATGTGGTCTTAATCTCTGTGGGTTTTCTTTGGTTGAAAACAATCAGAACTGCAATGATTTTCCTCCTAATGGATATTCTGACTCTGTTTAAGTACAGTAGCTTTGAAAATCGTTATCATCGGCAGCCAATAGGCCCCTGTGCAGAAAAGATAATACTGAAATTTTTGTTTCAAACTTGCAAGCAATTAATGTGCATTTACATTCATAATCAAAAAAAAACATAAATACAATCAATTTGTAGTAGTTCTCAATAGTTATACATTCACAAAATGATTTATATGATATATTGACTGGTGGTACTGAATCTGCAAATACTAAACATGCAGAATATGCCTGAGGAGTAGTTTATGTGTGTTTTAAATAAAACTGATTATATGAGTTATATGAAGAAAGCTTTCTTTCACATCCAGCAGCAGTTTCTTTCACATTCTGCTGTTTGTGGAGTGAAGCTGTGAATAAATCAGTAAGGAAAATGAAGCAGTGAGAGGCGCGTTTTATTAGAGCTTCTTTCAGGGATCAAAGGGAGACCAGTGGAGATTTTAATCCTGGAGGAACAAAGAAGAGATCATGATGGCTCCGATTTGAACGTATTAACCTTTGATTTGTTCTTTGGCTGAGTAGATAGAAACAGAGGCTGCTTCTCCAAAAACACATGGTGAGTTGTTCCAGTTACATGTGGCCTGTTCATGCTGCTACGTGCCTTGTTTGGTTTTTCTCCTCAGAGACAAGAAACCAGGAGCTGCTTGTTGTCTTAGTCGATGTTAACAAGGTTAGTGACTGCTGCTCAGCCCTGAGAAAAAGCACCAGGGCACCACAATTAAACTGCAAATTGCAGACTCACTAAACCAGCTCTGAGGACATTCAGGACAGAGGGGATTCACATCTCGTTTTTTAAATAAGTTTTATTTTGGAACAACAGCAAAAAAAAATTTTGTAACTCCTAAATCCTGATCAGGACGATAAAAAGCTGATGATTGAATTAAAAAAAGGACTAAAATCCGATTCTTCCAGTTTATTGTCTGGTTGTGTGTTTATGTGGATGTAGAGTATAGGAGCCAGCAGATCATTAAGGTATATGGAGGTAAACAAGGGGGAGCACTGCACTGATGTCCAATAAAATATCTAAACAATAAACCCTGAAAATTCAACCTTTATAAAGTCAAACATTTCTCTCATCTTATGCCACAATTTTGCTTTCAATGAGGTGCTTTCCCTGCAGAGCTCCTTCAGTTACTCCGTCACTACAAACTATCCCTGTTTTCGTGCCCCTGAAGGGGCCCCAAGTTTTTCCCATATTCCTCATCATCTAGCTGCAGTGAACTTAAATAAAGCTCAACTTGAATTAGAATACCGCTTCTCCAGCATAATTAAGTCTATTAGTCTTGTTATTATCATTATTTTAATTAACAGTATAATCTAACAAGTGATGCAGGAAGTTCACCGAAAGATGCATCAGTGTTGCAGAATTGCTTTGAAAATTTTGAATTATTGCATTTAAACAAAACCATAGATCCTGAGAGCTATTAATATGAAGTTAGCTTGCAGCTAAAGGGTGCTCAGGCTCATGTTTCAAAGTAAAGGTTGTCAATTACCTTAATTTCAAATTAAAATTGATCAAATTTCAAAGATTGACTTCTTGAATTGTTTTACTTTGTTAATGCTTTATTTTTAAAATGCCAAATCCCTCTTTTTGACTTCAATTAATTAATTATCAGTAATCAATTACCGTTAATTCATTATTAACAGGACTTTGAAGGAACTGACTGAATTTTTGTTGTCAATGTCTCCAAAGTCTGTGGTTTCAAACCTGAAATGATTGAAAATGTATAATATGAACCTGTAACTTCCAGGTTTAAGAAGGTCACTGGCAGCACTCAACTGCACACAAACAGACCCAGTCTCTCTTGGTGTTTGGAGTCTGAACTTTGGACCAGCAGCTGCAGGGGTCCTGCAGTTCCTGCTAATTTCAAAACATTTAAAAAAGGACTCATCACCTGCAAATTTGACTTTTCATGTTATAACGGGTGTGTTGCTGCTGGGCTTCAAATAAAAGCTGTGTGTAAATTGCCTTTTTTTTTTTTGTTGTGTGTGTAGAGTCTTTGGCCAAACCAGAAAAGCCCACGAGGATGCGCTCTTCACAAAGTGCTATTTTGGTCCCTCTCGTGGATATACGTCAGTCATTGCAGGATGCTAACATTAACCTTTCTATTGCTATTACCGTCTCTATTCCAGCTTGCAGGCAGCCAGTAAGTGTTGCTACTTGTGTAACCTTACATATTGAGTAAGAGACCATGAAACAATGGTAAACCATGGCTAACTGCTAATGTTGCTAATGCTACATCCACATGAACACAGTCGCATTCAAGTCATATTCTTGTGTGTGATCATGTAAGAAAGAAAAAAAAGAAACAAGATTATAAAAGGGGTCCAAATTTGCATAAATTGATTTTCTCCCAAAAAGTGTTTAATATACATTTAAAGTAGATCACCAACATTCTCCCTCCAGCCCTTTAGGTGGCAGTAATACGCTTAGAGTGCACAGATCAGTGCATGCAAGTAGAAGTACCTTTCCATGCACTAATAAAGTAATGTGACAATTGACTCTGGATGTGAGAGCATCTAAGGCCATGATACTGTAACCCCAGAGCCAAAAGTATAATCTTCCGGATGGAAGTTTAAAATAAAGTTGAAACTTTGGTCAAAGAAGGGGAAAAAAGTTGCAATTGTGAATTTCTGACCAATTCCTCTGGATATTATCAAACACAAAACATTTCATCACTGTTTTTACACCCTTTAACCCATCAATATGCGATTCTCATATAGGATTGAAAAACGGCGTCCAGGTTCGTTGTGCCGTCACATCATCGGCGGGGTGTGACGTTGTACTAAAAATAATCAATCCCAGGCTTATAGGCGGTACTTAGGTCAGTAATGAAGCAGTTGCAGTCGCTAGCCACACCCTCCACTCTGCTCAGTGTTTGGGTCGAAGTTTCTTGCCAATCGAAACATTTCCCTCCATGAACAAAAGTTCAACAGTGTGATTCTTCAAGAGAATAAAACTAAATGTCGATTTCTATGCTTGGACAGAGCAGAAACACAGAGAGATGACAGGTATCAGTTCTGTTTTGATTTCCTGTTGTACTGCAGGAGGTTTGTTTGCTCCATCTTAACTGGACTGTATGAGGGCATGTGCCGACGCTTGTATTGGTGCTGTGTGGAAATGGGAGACTGCCTCTGTTTGCACTTGAGCAGAATAGACTTGCACACTCCTTTGTGAATCTATTATGGACACAAAGGTGGTAGAGAATCCGGTGATGCAGTTGCACACACTCTAAAGCTCGTTCCTTAGTGGGACTTTTCTCATCCTTTATTTGTTCTCGAACAAAAAGATCAGAAACAGAAGCAGATATCATCTGATCTTTAGACTTGGCAGCTTTTCATGAAAACAATGTCAAACTGGATTATATCTACTGTGTTTACTCTAAAAGATGGTACCTTTAGCTGTTGTTTTTCTAAACCCACAAAGTACTTATTTTAGAAGATTAGGAGGAACCCAATGTTTCTGTAGACACGTTAACGGATATTCAACACCGTTTTTCTGAGGCTAAATGATAAGGATAGCGTTATATGTGTGATTGTTTTTTTAAAAGCTCAATCTGAATTTTCAAGTCGCCTTTTATAATCATAGGAAGCAGGTTTCAAAAGCTTGAAGGACAAAGGCTTTGCCATGGAGACACAGGAAAACAAAAAGGTGTTCAGGCTAATTTGCACTTGAATTGACAGGAACAGCGGTTTGGTCGCCCACATGGCCCCCTTTTTTTTCATAGCATGGTCATTGTCCCACAGCTGAAGCATAATCGTCTGTCATGACCGTTGCATAATCCTTGTTGATTAAATGACAAGTATATTTTCACCTCCTAGTGCTCCTCTGGAAAGGAGCAAGACGCCATCTGCAATTTAATACATTATCAATTTGGCATTTTGTTTTTCTTCCCTTTGAGCACCGTCGCTTGTCTGTCATTCTAAACCAAGCTTGTTTCTTTCCCCACTGAACAACAGTCAAGCGGCTGCTTGACCAGACAACATTTACTTATTATTCATGTAACATTTGCACAATTTGTCACTAGATTTTATCAAAGGAGAACGCAAGGATTTGGGTTTTGATGTTGAAAGCAGCTTGTTTTTTTTCTGTAAAGGCCCTCAGAGTTTCCAAGAAAACACAACATCCAACAAAACTCTTTGGTTTGATGGAAACAATCAGAAAAATAAAAAATAAATAATTTCATTTGGCAAAGCTGTTGCAGGATGGATCTTCTAAAATACAATCTCTGTGTAAAACAGAGTATATTTGATGGTTTAACATCACTCTGAATAACACTGACAAGGCAGACAAACAACAGACCAGCCTACATCAGATCCCTGTGATTAGAAAATCCTTCACTTCTTCTAAGATTCAAAAATACTGTTTTTCATAACATCTGTACTTCAGCTTTATAGATTAAAGAGATTTTGTTAAACTAAGTTGAATTTAACCCAAAGTAAAAACAGTGTTTATATAAATGAAGTGAAGATGTTGCTAGAAGGTCATTGTAGAAATGTTTCTTATGAACAATTTTCTTTATCCGATGGTTTCATACAGTATGAACACCAGGGGCTGCTGGTGTAGATTAGGACTACAGCTATTACCTGGTACAGTGCATCTCTCCTTGTTTAAAGGTTAACTTATTATGCCAACTGTACCTGTTGAATAAAAGGATAAAATAAATCATAAAGTTAACACCTTAGGAAAATACGCCCCATTGTAATTTTTCATCTTTTTTTTTTTCACTGCTAAAAACTCGGGTGATATTTTGACGAACTCAGTTTTCAAACATAACGTAAGCTAGCTGTGAGCTTAAAGGTCAGTGTTACAATATCCCAGTCAGTAGGTGGCGCACTCGTCCTCGCCCGCTCTGTTCCTCTAACCAAAGAATAGCGTTAGCAGAAAAGGTAATAAACCATGCTTAGCTAACCTTTGGTTACCATTGGCAACCTAATACCAACCCAATTCAACAACCATAATTAGATGATCCATCTGACAGCGAGATGTGGGTCTGTGTGCTTATCAGTAGGTATTGTTAACTACCGATGAAAGAAAACATTTTTTTTTACCATAATGACGAGGTCTCTTAAGTTTCCAATTTCACCTCAATTTTAAAATCTTGCTACATGAATCAGCCTTTAAATGTTGTCTCTGGTTTGATGCTTTCAAAAGATCTGACCCTACATAAACAGACAAGCTCAGAGATGATCATCCATGCACTTATCCAATATGAGGTCTGTTTTTTTAAGTAATAAAATGCAATTATGTCTTCTTCTAAATTAAATGTATTTTTCTTGATTTAAGAAGGTAATATACCAAATCAATGAGATGATTTGAAATGCATAAAATCTGTCTTATTTTAGGGGTAAAAGCACTCATTCTATTGGCTGATCATCTCCATTATCTGCTTTACTTTAGATCAGTTTTGTACGTGTATTGTTCAGTTCAGTGCATGCATTTGTCCAGGCAGTGTAAACTCCATTCAGGGATCCCGTCTAGGATTTACAAAGCTTTGTGCTTACTTACAAATACGTAAGGAAGCACAAAGTCTATCATCCAGGAAAATACATCATGGTTAACAGTTCTGCACACAGCAACTTGGTAGCAAAGTTTTTTTTTCTTTTCTCAAATAAGTTTGGAGGGAAATAGTGTAGGAAATGAACTCCCCTCACAATAAGAGATAAGCAACCAAGCTCTCCAGACTGACCCATTGTTCAAACCAGACTCTTGGTTTTCCTTCCGTCTGTATGGTCCTTAATATTGCCTTAAAGTAAAAACCAGGAAAGTAATATTTGTTTTATTTGCTATAATTAAAACGTGGTCCAATCGGATTCAATGAAACTCATTCAATTTCATTCATGCCTCCAAGTCAGGTAGAAACACACCTGTTGCATCCTTTCATTCCTAAGACCAGCTCTGGGTCAAATTTTTTTTAACAGCGGAGCTATTATCCTGCAAGCGAGCCAACTGGATTGGATCCAAACATCACAGCTAAAAGTTTCCTGTTCACGAAGTGAGACTATTTAACTCCACTAAAAAATCTCTTGATCAAGGGAGAACGGAGAAACCTAAGAAACCTGTTCTTCAATCAGTTCCTTTTAGATTAAATGTATAACTGAATAAAAAACTGAACTTATCGGGGAAATTGAAAAGCTTAGAAGTTACACCTTTGCATTGTTGCGAAGATTTGCAAGATGGAATCACAAATTTATGAGTATGAATCTACAACCCATGACCTATTTAACAGAGGATTAAAACAGAGGCTGAAGTCTCAACACACATGTTCAAATAAAAAAGTTGACACATAAATTAGCCTCCACTTTTAATGGATATAATTATTTATTTACTTACATTTTGAACTGTCTGCTGCTGTATGCAGTTCATCCATACTGTATTCCGCATATTTTAATTAAAAGCATCCTATGGACTGGCGTTGAAAATTAGCACTTTTGCTAACACACTTAAGCATTGCATCTGGTTTGTTCAACCTATGTGTGATTTCCATATTAGATAAATAAATAAAAATGAATCTGTTACACTCCCTACCAGCTGGTGGCAGTAATACAGTTTTGGTAGTTTGTCAGCAAGAAGAAGGACAACCCATTAAAAGATTTACCTTTGCTAAGAAGTTGTTTTTAACATAAACACAAAATAATGTTTGATTAATGCTCCTGTTTTTATTTTCTTCCATTTCAAAGCCAGATAAAACTTTCAGGTGCATTACCGCCATCAACTGGTAAGGAGGATAAAGGCCTCATCACGGGTTGCTGATTCCTACTCGAAAAGTTGTGATTTGCCTTTAATACACTACAAAAAAAGAAACGTGCTCTATTAAATTTGTAGGTCAATCTTCCAATTAAATAAGATGATTTGCATTTAAAACTGGAAACAAAATGCATTATGTTTTTTCAGGTGCATGCAATCTAATGAAGGCCAAAAATACTGCTTCCATGCCAGATCACCTTATTTACCTGCTAAAATGATCATATTAAAGGAAAATAAATATATTTCAAGCAATGTTTACTTGGTTTTAGATCAGTTTTGCAGCATTCTGGTTTATTGTTGCAGAATTAAAACTTCTAAACTTGTATTTGCAAAGTTAAAACATCTGAAATCACATAACTAAGATTTGACATTAAGGAACAAACAATACTAACATTTACTTAGAGTATTAAAACATCGATCAAGTAAACAGTTTCTATTAATGGTTATCTCCACAATAAATTACTCTTTATGCTTATTCAATAATTCTGGACATTCCTTCATTATTTAAGTCTTTTTCAGTCTTATCAGAAGATGATGGACATTTCTTTGTCCTTTTGTTTAGTTTATCTTTTTTAAGTATTTGCTTTGATATAAAACTGACTGACTGGTTTATCATACAGCTGTATAACTTTATAAAGCTCATATAAACAGCAGACTTATCAAATACTGTGTCAAGAACATTGCTTCATACAAAGACCTGATTGCTGCTGGTTATGTGTGCTGGCACTATTTGTGGTTATGAGCATTGACGTTAACCTTTATCAAGGTCTAACAGGTAATTTCTTTTTTGTTAGAGAGCATGTCTATGGGGTAAGAAGAAAAACATCCCAAATAGTAATGGAAACAAATCTGTAATGTGGCTGTGGCTCTGCTGGTCATGCACATGGCAGCTGGTCTATTGAGTTTCCTTGGAGGTGAATTGATCACTGGAAGAGTGATTAGAAACAAACAGCTTGGAGGACCAAGCTCTCATGTCTTTAATTTGCTTGTTTCCATACAGCCAGGCATTGTCAAACAGAATTAGAAAGGGTCATTTAATTGACACGGCTCTGTGGAAATGCCTCATAAATGTATCACCTGCTGCAGCTCAATGAAACCTCGAAAACGAGTCTTTTACGTGTGCTTTAGCTACATGATAGCAGTAGATGCTGACCAGTAAATCAGAAATTGTGAGGTCTTTTTTTTTAATGACTGAAACACGTACAATACTAGGTTCCCGATTTAAGGCCTTTACAAAAGCTACAGGTATAAACCTGCATCTGTCCGTCTGTCTACCGTCCATCAATCATCCATCATTAACCGTCCAATCATCTATCAATCCATCTATCATCTATCCGTCCATCAATCCTTCCATGATCCTTCCCCCCATCCATCTTCCATTCGTCCAAGTCACGGTGAGGGTGGTTCTATATCTCCATCAATGAGTGGAAGACAGCTCCACCCTGGACAGGTCACCTGTCTGTCAGTGGTGACACACATAACACCAGGGACGCCAACTAACCCAGCAGTCATGTTTTCCGACTATGGGGGGAAACCGGAGTACCCAAAGACTTTCTGCAAACTCTATGCATAAAGACCCTGAGCCGAGACCTTCTTATTTAAAGGCAACAGTGATACAAACTGCAGCCCGGAACTAAACCCAGACTACTCAAATTCTATTAGACGGTTTACAGAAACAGTTCAAATCATTTCACAGAGAAAACTCTGCTCTGCTGTGAAGCTGGCTGTATGTAAAGAAGAGCTACGTTTTTCCTCCATGTAGTCTACAGGTGATCCACTTCTGCTTCTCAGTAGAAACTAATGCTTCATAACAAACTTTTCCCTTTTCCTGATGTCCTCTAAATAACAAGGATTGACTGTCTACAGAGGATAGAACATGCATGACAAAATCAAGATGATACTAAAAAAAAAAAACTTAGTTAACTTAAGGGACCTTAAATTTCACAACCCCACTGATGTAAGTCTGTGACCCACCAGAATGTCATGATCACCACATTGAAGACATCTGGCATTTAAAATGTACTGCTTTATCTACTTAAGAGAAGCAAAAGAATAAAATAGGGGAAAAGATGATTTCTCATCAGAATATTAATGAAGTAGTTTTATCCATGCAGCATTTAAGAGATAAATCATTCAAAACAAGAATCTCCTTCTCATGAACGGACTTGGTCACTCTCTGACTGGGAAGATCATTGGCTCATATAGTAAGGTAATTGTTATAGTAAAGTATTGTCCGTCTATAAGGGACATTTAATTTTGTAATTGGATTGATGGTTAACAGGAAGGCAGCTATAGTCTTTGTCAACTAAAATGAAACTTGATGAAATAAATCTGGGCTTCACACAGACGTTTGTAGAGACCCAGAGTTCCCCTCAGTGAGCAAAAATGAATGAGGGGAGTGTGGCAACCCACAACAACTCGAGCTCATTCGACCTATGAACACAGGATAAAAGACGTAACACATAAAAAAGCTGCATAGATTCAGGTAAACCTTGAGCCAGATGCCTCATAAACCCATCATTAGGAATCAGATATGCCTGAGGTATGAATTAACAACAACCAACCAGATAAAGCGGAGCGACTGAGTCATGGTTTGTGTGATCAGGTGCAACTCTTCTAATTTGTGCTCCAGGCAACCGGTGACATGCTGCGGTGCTGATGTGTCATCTGCTTAATGATGATGATGCCAATATTGGCCTCTTTACTCCAAAGGATAGGAGCTAATAATATGAGCTGTCATTCATGTCTTCTCTGCCTTAACTGTTCGGGATGGAGGCATCTGATGAAACAGAGGCGGACTTTATCATTCATATGAAACAGATCCGGTTTTTAGTAGCCAAAAGGCAACTTTTCAACATGTGTTCAGACCTATTGCTTTTGTAAAATATATCATCAAAATTGCTTTTAGCTGAGATTTTTCCCACTTAATTTATTCTTTTCTGTTTGAATGACAGTGATCTCAGCAGTTTCCAAAATCTGGTGGCAGATACAGCCTCATCCTAACACTCCCCTTCGGTTCAACCTGAACCCACTAAGTGCAACAAGTGTTTAAACACAACTGAGCGGCCAGTGGTGCACATGTAGGCGGACACACCTCCCCTTCAGTTAAGCTGTCAGCAGAAATCATCACCAAGAGCTGGAAATGAAATCGACAAAGCAGATGTGCAAACATGTCTGACAAGTTGCATCAGCAGCCAAAAACATCACACACCGTGGATGAGAGAGAACAGAGAAACAACTCTTCATGAAAATAGCATGGCGGGGATCCAACCAGCCCAGGTTTTACACGATGCTCAAACACCTTATTTAAAAACATAAAAAGGTTTAGATAGGATCAGAGGTTTGGATGTGGAACGATGGTATGAAGCCACACAAACTGCCTCCTGCAAAGATCCTATTATCAGTTTGCAATTAATGATCAGTCTGAAGCAGAAACGCAAGGGAATTTTGTGCCATTATAGGTGGAAGCAAAAAACACATTTTATAAATGGAAAAAAATACATTTAGAGTAATTAAATTATTAAATTTGAAAAAATAATCTAAATAATAAAATTGCACTTCTTTTCTTTTGAAATTTCCATTTAAAAAATATGTTCTTAGCAATAAAGGAAGAAAATTCTCTCCATACTTGTAGAAACCCTCATCTGATCACATGACTTAGGATGCCATTTGGAGAGTTAAAGGATCATGGGAATGTTTTAAGATAACATTAGTCCATGTTTAAGCTTTATTATCAAGAAGTTTTTAGTTTTTTATGTCTACAGTCAATAACATGATGTGGATGAGAAATAACATATTCATGTTTTCTTCTCCAAGCATTTTTATTTTAAAACAAACCCTTTAAAACTTTTTGAAATTGACTTTGCTGTATAGAGCTCAGTGACTTTTTAACTAATATAGAGCATGGTGTTTTACTAGACTTCAACATGAGGTTATAAGAAACTTCTTGGACCACATGAAGCTGTCACTCTACAGCGAGGTATTGCAAGACAGTCAGGCTCCATTAAGTAGCTGCCTACTGTCATCGTCTGGCTTTCAGATGATTCGTCTAGCAGATGGCGCCACATCTATTTATGACTGCTCATCACACCCAGTATTGGAATTCTATTTAGGCTTAAAGAAATATTTAAACACCATCGGCAGGCCTGGTGTAGAGGAATATAAAGTGACCATGAACCTTAAAGTTTAATTTATTTCATTTTTTAAAAAAGCTAAATTCAGTTGTTTATATCAGAGAAAAAAAAACTGAAAGAGAGATTCATTTTAAAGAAAAGAGTAGAAAGAGACAGGAAGGAACAGGAGCTCACAGCATCTGTCTGGAAAGGTTTATTTTTTAGAATTTCTTTTTTAGACAAAAATTCGAAATCAATATTTCATTTTACCAGATCATTTAGTAATTTGTACCTATTATTAATTTTTCAGTTTGTGTTATTTAAATTACTACTGTGGATTTATAATTTTCTTTAACAGGAGGAGACGTAAACGTTCAAGCACAACTGTCGTCTTCTCCTTGTGGAATAAAACTGAAATTGGAGCGATAACCAGCAGTGTGTCTAAACAGGAAAGAGCTAAAATCAGCACCAGAAATCCATCAGCGGCAGTTCATAACGAGGAGAGGACAGTGAAAGAAAAATAGCTGAACAAACAGAAAGCTCAAAAAACAGCCTTTATTTGCAAAACTGTATCCTGCTATGAACATGATTCACTAAGTGCATCTGAAACTAACCAGGGAACTGGAGAAAGATTTAGAAGTTAGAGTTCATTAGGTTTAGAAAGAACATGTGGAAAACAGCAGCACTGAGGTTAAAACCACCTCACTTCAAGACTGGCATGTATCTGGGAATCATCGAGACGGAACTGAAGGGAAAGAGGGTGGATTGACCTTTTGCAGATGGTACAGCCTTTAATCCCAACCACTGAGTCCTGCTGAGGACATGCAGACTGGAGAGGCCTGATAAATCAGGCTGAAATGCCACCGGGAATCTGCATTTGTGTACCACTATCAACAAAAAAGGAACAGAGACACTTTGAAGTGGGTCTGCTCAGAAAGGGCTAAAAACAGCTGAGTGCAGAGATAGAAGGCTTCACCCTTTATTCACCCACGGAAATGAATGCCTGCACCTTTACCTGAAGACGGGGGCTGCTGGGTTCTGGGCGCTGTTTTGACATGTGCCAAAAAAATTAAGCAAAACATAATCGCAGCAGCAAAAAGAGGGACATATCGGGAAGTTTGCGGACATCTTCTCCAACCACATTCCCTGCTTTTTTAACTGGTTTGCTAGAAGCTTTTTGGAAACATGGTGTCTGTTTGGGGAAAACTAAAAACAAAGATGTGCGAAGTGGAGTTACCTCTTTCGGAAAGCATGTCTATATCAGTTCTATATCATGCAACATAAACCTTAAGCTTTTTAGCTCTGTTATAATTAATCAAAATCATGCCCAAAGTGCTATTTAGCTTGATTCATACATGTCTGAGTAATGCTCATTAACAACTGGTCTAAGTACATCAGAGACTACCCCTCCAGGAAGCACATAGCTTGACCTTGCTGCACCTGCACTGAAAACAACAAGCCCACTACCTTCAATTAGAAGAGCACAGAAGAGCTCAAAGTTCAGACTAAGCAGCTTTCTTTGCAGCTAATCTGCACAGCGACAGTAACTGATCTGGTTTTGCTAATATCCAAGTCAGAAAAAATTTTTTTCAGCTGCAAGAGGTCTTGGACTTTGTTCAGCTTTCCTAAAGAGAGGCGCTATATGGCGACCTCATAAAAAAGGCGGGACCCACACTGGGAGTTGTCTTTCATTTGGGGTTAAAGGAAACCACAAAATTTACTCCGTTTTGCCCATGTGAATACTTCCTCATAAATAAGCCTATGGCTGATTTTGGAATTACTGAGAATCAAGATAAAGAAACTTTAAATAAATTACTGACTGTCTTTTTCAATCCTGCAGATTACCTGATAGTTGGAGCTTGTTACATAGGAAGGTTGTCTGTCACAAAGAAGCCTACTGTATATCATCACCTGTAGATTTATTTAGATGTTGGAACTGGTGATGTAAACAATCCCCTTGCGTTTGAACGTAGATTAATAGTTTTATTAGATTAAAATTGTTCCATTCGATTAACTTGAACTTAGCTCTCACCACCCAGCCTGGGTCGTTTTGATGTCACATATTGTTTTGCATTGAGCAGCAAGCTTATTTCTGAAAAAGACCCAACATGTTGTACTTCTTTACAATCAGGCGATCCTAAAGAAAAGACAATCAACTCAATTGTAAGTCAGCTATACTCCACACACACCAATGATCAATAATCTGCGATCACATTACAATTCAGAATTAGCATATTTTTTAGGCTACCTTGTTTCCACCTTCTGTCATTCCCATTCTGTCAAACACAATCTATCCTGGCATAAATGGGCTCATTTTGTCCATAACAAGTAATATCCAGTTGTACCTCCCATAAAATAAAAGTCATCTGTAATTCACCAAAGCTCATTTTTTTCATGAACAGGAAAAATATCAAGATAAAAGCTCTTTTTTATGTGTCTACAGATGTATGTCCACCATTTTAGATAATTTATGTTATGTGGACTTATTCACCAATCTATTTGCTCCCATAATCAAGCATAAGTTCCTTTCTCCGTTTCCAGAATACGTCAGAAACGTCCAGCAGGTCAGGAACGCCCTCCCAATGCGTCACTGTAGTCTTTGCGTAGCTGGAACTCAGTGAACGATTAAACTCTGACATATTTTGTTGACCAATAAGAGAAGCTTTGCCATGAAGTATTAGAAGTGTAGGGTCAGGCTGAGATGCTAGTGAATATTGATAAATGTAAGGAGGGAGAGGAGAAATAACTGGATACGCACAGAAAATACAGAGTCAAAATTCTGAAAGCTGAAATTTTGAAATATAAAACAAGTGCTTGAATGAAAATGTTCATAAAGCTACACATAGAATAGAGTTTTTTTTTTTAATGGAGAAATTAGTCATATAATTAAAATAATCCAGTTTGGCACTTTTGGTCCTGATTTGGATCAACTGTGCAGGGTCACAATGCTTAGGACTAGAGATGTGGAGTTTTAGACAGCTGTTGTTCACTACATGAACAACAAGTGCAGTGAGTTGGAGAAGTCAACTATGAATTATACTCATGATATAGAATGCTAACAAATTTACTTTTTATCCATGGGGAAAAAAATATATTATTCTGGACGTGTTTGAAGCTACATAGATCAAGTTGTGTAAAACAAACAGAGTTTGTACACATATCTCCAAGATCTTAGTTTTCAAATGGGATACATTACAAGCATGTGTGGTTTATAATATCTTACTGGCCAATGGTAGTTGGCAATTCGTTTCTACACAAGCTATAAAAAGGTTGGGGCTAATTGATAACACCTGCTTGAAAGGAATTTCTTTCAGTGTTGTAATGTTACCACTGACCACTAGAGGGCTTCTCCAGTAGAGTCCCCCTGGTATTTGAAATAGATTCAAAGACAGAGTAGAGCCATGTTAAAACAGAACTATGAATTGATCCAGAGTCCGGTCCAGATTATTTATGCTGTTTAATGGATCCAAGGATCCAGAATGAATTTTCAGTGGTTCTGTTAGTAAATCTAAACTCTGGATAAACTCCTTCAGTTCTCACTTAAATCTGCCCATTAGCCGCGCTGCATGGAGGAGCAGCAGAACTTCTCTAATCAGAAAGAGACGACGACAGTGGAGGACATTACGCTAACGTTTGGAGCAGGACAGAAGATGATATGCTAGCAGTCAGGACGGTAGAGGGAGAAGCTTTATGAGAGGAACCAGAACCACCTATTTTTAAGCTCTGCTAACAGAAATATATATACATCTAGATATCTAGACTTCTTCTCATGTCGCCTAGATCTAAATCTCGGATAACTGGAAATATAGGAGAGTTTCCCATAATTAATTCACCTGTTACCAAATAGGTTCCTGTTGTTAACTCAATAATTAGATCGCCGAAGACAAAATCTGTACTTTAATGGCCACCATTAACAAGACCAACCTGTCAGCATCAAACGAGAAGAAAACATCGAACATTATTTCTCCCCGCCAGCAATTCCCGGTCCCAGCACGCATGAGCAGTCAGTTACAAGGAACTTAACACCTGTTTTCATAGATTTAATAAATAAGTTTAATAATGTGTAAACAATGGTTTATTCAGTCAAAATTTTATTAAATCTGGCACATTAAATTGTGAAAATATAATGATGTCCTAATTTTCTTAATTCAACATTTTATAAAAGAAATATATATTTAGTCCATCATGTTATGGAAAGAACCTCTTGATACAAGAGAAAACTCAGGCTTCTAGGAAAACAACTGCTTGTCAATTAATTGCTAATTGATCAACATTAATACACTTTAGATTAAGTCATTATTTGAAATCTTCCATCCCTAGCTGAAAAAAAAGGAAAGCAGTGTTGTGATGCGAGAAGAAAAATCCAGGAAAAACTAGATAGGAGCTTAAAGAGACATAAAAAAGGGCAAAAAAGAATATTGTTTGGTTTATTTGTAGACTTCTGTTCATGATGGATCATCAAGGGTTTAAAAACATTGGAGGCTCGTAAGATTTAGATACCAGATGGTAATAGTTCCAATCTACAGTTTACACAAACAGGCTACTGTTGTGCATCAAATTTGTTAAAATCATTTTAAAATGTCCCTAAACAGTAATGAAAAAAAACACAAATTAAAAAACAACAGGTAACCTCAATTTCCTTGAGCTGATGGAGCCTGAGAATTGCCTCAGTCTCTGGCATCAAACCCATTCGTCTCTCTGCATGAATGACTTTCTTACCGATTACAGGAAAGGGTTTGTTACTGAGGGATTTTATGCTCAACGTGCTGAAGAACCTGCTCGCATATTGTGTTTATATTCTGGAAAAAAAGAAGAAAAAAAAAAGACAGCCTTCCCAACTAACTGGGAGGAAAACACTGGACCTTTTGACATTTGACCTTCTAATGTTTTAAGCAAAGAATTTCAGATTTCAGTTCATCATCATCATGTTAAAGTGATTTAAATCTTTGTGTCTGCAGAGTATAATCAAAAAACAAGAAAAAAGATTTGTTATTTCAAAATGGCTGCTTAAAAGAGAGACAGAAGGCCAAGTTGTGATATTTTACTGCCCCCTGCTGCACAATAACTCAACTACCCATGGTTATTATTTAAAACATGATAAAAGCTTATTATTGTTCAACTAAAATTATCTGTGCAGCCTGACAAATGTCATTGCAAGCTGCAAGGACAGCTCAGTGGCAACAGGCTTAGCTGAAGTCACTGCCAGTAATTAGGCGTGACATTTCCCTCCAAAACGCTCATTAGTCACCTCCAAAGCAGCCTGACGTGATCGACTATAATATCTCCAAATTGCAACAATTAGAAGGTTTTTGCTGCAGGGCCCTCGACGGTTTCCTTCGCTCCCCAAAATGTCAACAATGGGACAATCTCATCAATGCGAGGAAGATGAGGATCAGCTCTTATTAATGTGTCATTTTGTCAGGATTTCCAATAAGTGAGACGTGAAGAGGAAGTGTTTGTGCTCCACACGGTCTACCCACATCAGAAGTTTGTGGGGTTTTTTTTATTAAACTGGCATTTGCATCTGAACTGTTAGCAGAGCTTATTAAACTGTTACACAATCACCCCTCGGATGTCCCTTCATCTCAAGCTTTAGACAACATCTGAAAGGAGCTCAGACAGCAGGGCGCCATCTGCTGGTGAACACCGAGAGGCTGCAGCTTGTTCCCCTTACAGTCAGATGAGCTTTAGAAGGTGGCAACAGCCATTTAAAATGAGATCTTTAAACATTTCAGCTGAGATACGTTAGAAGAAACGGAGCAGAAGGTAGTTTGTATTCAGATTGATTCATCACCCATAAAGCTGCTGGGATGCTCAGGACGTCTATAGCAGACGCTATTTTATTAACCTGTTCAGATGAATTTAGTTTTTTTTTTTTATTTTCCTCTTCACATTATATTTAAACCAGAAATGCACCGATTCACCTTTTTTGTTCACTTCTGATCCAGTTCAGATATTCAAAATTGTGAGTTTTATTTTGAACAAAACCGCAATTGGACTGCAAAAATTAAAATACAAATAAGTCAGTTGTTCTTGAAAGAAGTTCATTTCCCTTATTTTGAGCAGATAAGTAGGTGTGGGATTAAATACGCACCGCCTTTCTTTCCACTTGTTTGGAACAAAGACTTTTCTTCTTCAATAGCGTCTTTCTCCTTTTGTTTCTAGTTTGTTTTTAATTATTTTCTTTTGTTCAAACAAAAAAGTAAGACAATTTACCATTGTCATCAGATGATTTATGTTCAAATCTAATAACTATATTATCTTATTTCAAGTACATAAAATGTCATTTGGACTGAGCAATAAATATCTATGTATGTAGCAACAGAGAATCGATAAATAGAAAATATGTCTGATAAAAGGTGAAATGATTCCACTGAACTCAAACTTCTGTTATGAATGGGTGCTAAAGAAATAAACTGAACTGAATTGAACTGAACTGTTTAGACGTTGATCTTAATCAAGTGCAGCACGTGAATAAAAGAAAAAAAAAAAGTAAAAACCAATTAAATACAATCAGAGGAAACGAACAAATGGGTAAAAGAAGCAGGCGACACTACAGACCTGATAGAACTCAAACTGAGCATCAATAAAATGTGTTACGAAATTTCAAAAATTTACAGGGAAAATAAAAGAGAAAGTCGGACTCCTGTTGCTCCAGTTGGACCTTGGAGACACGAACAGAACCAGACCTGATGTTCTACTCTGGGATTCTTTGATCTTAGCGGTTCATCAAACATCTTTGATGCAGTGCTGTCAGAGCTCACCTCCTCAGTTTCCAGGGCGTCCGGCTGGTTCAAGTTGTCTTTTTAAAAAGTGAGCATCTTAACCAAAGGTCATGAGGAGTTGTTAGCAGAATATGTATCGTACTGTTTGTGAGCTCCTTCAACCTTGTCCATGAATAAGCTCTTTGTATGGAGCAAAATATGGGTCACAAAGTGTTAAAGATCTTTTTTTTAACTGAAAAATAAAATTGAAATTTCTTTGGACACTAAAAAAAAAAGACTTGAAACTGAAAGGACAAGTTTAAAATCATTTTCTAGATTCAAGCTTTCAGGGTTAAACTGTGGGAGGGCTTAGATGATATGGGGGGTAGAATGATGACTGACAGCTCAGGTGCCTGGACAAAGTATTCCCTGCATTCAGGAAGTGTTGGAAACCCACCCGTTTGATGGAGCTGCGCGTCTTCTCCTTCCACTGCTGGCTGCTCAGCTCCAGGGTGCAGTGGACGTAGGTTTCTCTGTCGTAGGAACCCAGGATGAACAGCCTGCAGAGGCAGAACGCAGGACGAGTCAGCAGCTGTGTTCAGCTCAGTGAGAAGCTCTCAGACAGACAGACAAGGAAATATAAGCTGAGACGGAGCACTGATGAAAACAGTGGATCTGAAAGGTGATGGTTGGTATTTAGAGGTGCAATACTGAAAATGAACCACAAGGCAGCAGTAAAGCTGCTTGTATCGTGTCCAGCTGTGAAAATCAGACCTGCTGCCGTTTCTACAGTGTGTGCAGAATTATTAAGTTGTATTTGAGAGGATTCTTTTTATTAGTGAACAACTATGTTTTCAATCAACCCAAAAGACACATAAATATTAAAGCTTAATAGTTTTGGAAGTTGGAGGGTTTTTTATTTTTTTTTAGACTTGACTGTCTTAGTAAGGCACCTTCATAAAAACCAAATATATACCCATCTAAGAGCAACACAAAATATAGAAATAAACATTTCTGAGATTCAAAAACCAATCAATAACCAATATCTCCTCCTTTCTTTACACTGACCCTCCAAAGCTTCCATCCATAGACTCTTTCAGT
>JAUZNJ010094907.1:0-21961 GCA_034780135.1 Jordanella pulchra
TTTTTCTTTTTGTTTCACATAAAATAGAACCAGTACTGCAGAAGGTCCACAGATCATACAAATGTCTATTTTAAGAGCCACCATTTCTTAGCCGTCAGTTTGGTCTGTTTAAAATGCAGACAAAACATGTCAGCTGGCCCGACATGGCATCAGAGTTTCCCCGACATCCATCACCCTCTGCCATGATGTGGAATGTCTCTGCCCCCCCTTACAGGCTGAGGTTTGATGTGTATGGTGATGAGGATCTGGGCTGTTCCCCACTGTCCATCTGGCTGTCAAATGTATGATGCTGTCGCATGCTTAAACAATCAGACATTCTTATACTTTTGAGATGCTTCTAAGCTGAAAACAAGCTGATTCCTAGAGAAATGCCACCACAGGAAAAGATGGAGGAGAGATGAGCGTGCACATGCATAGGGGCGAGGCTTACCACGTCCTAGCGTTATTGAAGTTGTCCTGCAGATGTAAATCAATTTATTTTTGAGGTGAACTTTGACTGACACGGTCTGCATGACAAAACCTGGCATTGTTAAAAGAGAAGTTCTGACTTGCTTTGGAGGTTAAAGATTATTCTAATGGACATAAACGATTGTCTGCAGGAGTTTACAGTAACAACTGGGCTTTTGTTGTCTGAGAATAGCATCTCTTTTGCAGCAGATGACTCACGGCTGAAAATAAATCTACCTCTTCCTCTTTACCTTCCTCACTGCTGCAAACGTGCCACAGTAGGTTTTCATCAAGGTTTGGAAGATTAAAAATGATTTCAACAGAATGAACAGATGCCTCTTGTTTCTCCCCCTTAAGTCAGGTTGTGTTTTATTCTTTGTTCTTTACCGGCACAGTTGAACAGAGCCAGAATGAAACAAATAAAAATGATGAGATTTCAATCTGAGCAGGTGCCTCCTCTTCCTCTTTGTCTGCGTGCTTCAATTACTAGCTTCCCGTAGGTCAAAGTCTAAATTGAGCCATGGTGCAGTTTTCTGCACACACGGCGGTGCAGCAATAGGACACATTTCATCTTTAATAAAGTATTTATTAAATATAATTATTGGATGATTGAAAGCTGACCTGGTGTTTGGTCATTGGATGGTGAGTAAAGGGACTTTCAAAAGACAAACTGTGTTACACTCCTTCTTTTGTAGTTTTTTTTACCATGTATTTAGCCCAATATAGTTTTAAAAATGGGCAAAGCACTTGAGAGGCGCAATATAATTCATTATAAACAGCTGGAAATTGATTGTTTCCAAATCACGGCATTAAAAGCTCTTATTTATCTCATACAATAGCATCAAGGGGTGTGTGACATGAAAGGCTTTTAGACAATAGTGAGCAAGGTGCTACCAACGGTATATGTAGATAGAGCAGGCAAAGAGCTGATAATGACGATACGGTGACAATAGGGTGAGTTCTGAGTCTGAGCTGTCCAGTAAGATGAAGGAGGAAATAAGCTTAGCAGCAGGTTGGCACCATAAGACAAACAAGAAGGCTGGAATGTTGAGACAGAAACACAACGACAGGCTGGTAAAGAGGGTGGACAGGCCGGTTGTTTTTCTCTGTATACTGTAAACGATGGAAAGAGGTGAGGGCTGCTCTGCAGTTAAACTTAAATGGCCCTAAGTGGAAGAAAAAAAGAGGTGTTCCTGATATGTTATTGTTAAGCGCATTCTTTTTAAATTCAAGTTGAGATTCTTTTTTTTACTTTTGTGATATTAAAATGAAAAATATAGTGTGTTTTTCTCTTGTAATTTGGTGCATTAGACCAAAACAAATTAGAGTAATAATCAGGGAAATATGCAACACTCATGGCAACTCTGGAGGAGCTGTACAGCTCCCTAATTCCAGTGGGAGAAACTGTTAAAATGACAACTATGTTTAATACACTCTATAGATATGCAAGGGTTTTTTAAATAAAATTAAAAGAAAGCATTTCTAAAAAAATGCAATAGAACCATTGACTGAAATTATTAATAGCTATTTTAGATGGGGGTTCTGAAATAGTTTTCAAAGGTGTTTGGGTATGAGACCATGAATTAACCTTTTTGATTACATGCTAACTTATTTGTGTTAGCATGGAACACTGTATGTGGACTTTAACAAACAAAACCATAGTATAAAGCAAGGGGATGGTGGCATCATGTTGTGGGGATAGTATTCCGTAGCAGAAAGAAATAAATGAAGAGCTAAATACATGCCACTTTTTAAGTTTTGATTAGCTCTAATTGTTTCACATTTTTCTTATCTGTTTGATGTTATGACATACTGCTGTAGGTCTATGCAGTGATGTAACACCCTCTCTCCAAGAGTAACTTAGTGTTATCCCATCAAATCCAATAGAAAACATTGAAAATATGCCTTTTTTTATGCACCTTTATGTTACTGGAAATTTTATTCTCAGTTAAAGCTGAAAGTTTTAAAATCATTTGATAACATTTACAATAGAATTATATAAAAACTACACACACAAAAAAAATCAAAGACTAAAGCTATTGATGCAATGGACTCGAGCCCTATAATCCTGGGTAAAAATGATTATCTTCCATTTCTATCTTCAGGGATCAGGAACTTAACCTTTTTAGTTGTTTGCTCTCATTTCATCTTGCTAATGGAATCCCACAAAAAATGATATTACCCTTGACGTTTTATTTACTCTAAAAGCAACAGAATCACTACAACGGTTATTGAAGTTATTCAATAATTTAAGGTTTAAAACTTGAAGCAATCCGTGTTTAGCTTTTCTCCACCAGGGGTCACTAGAAACGAGCTACCAACAAAACACCGCTTAAAATGTTTTGAGCCTCTTTTGTCTTAATTTAAACCATCTTTCTGATATTTATGTTGCAAATGTACAGTCTGTATTAACTCCAAACTGTTTTAGTAGAAAACATGAAATTCTTGTTTTCAGCTTTGAATTAAAACAAGCGCATGGAGGTACATGATAGTTTATGTCCTCATCTTCATTTTCTAAAACCTATTTGGTTTAAAATAGTGGCTTTTTTTGCTTCTCACAATGTTTGTGCATCACTGACCAGCTATGAACATACTGTTTTTCAACCTTTTTGCTTTTTACCCACATTACAACAGCATCCTATCATTGGTCCAATGAGATAACGTACAAAAAACCTATAAACACTTGTGGTTTTTCAGCTTTAATTCAGCAGAGCACTCATCCTTCAACTCTTGGATTACCAATTCAGTCCCTGTTTGCTGCCTCTCCAGGGAGACAATTGGTACTTGTCACGCGAAGTGCTCCAGTGTAATTACATTTATTAGCATGCTGAGTGAAACGCATATAAATTGTAATTAGATATTTTTGTTATTGCATGAATGGGAATTTAGCTAGCTTTAATGTGTTGTTTTAAAAATGTTCCCGTAAAGCTCAAAGAAGACGTAAACCATGATATCTTGCAGAGAAAAATCCAGTTCTTGCATCTGCGTCGCTGCACCTTCTGAATTTAAAACACAAACACTAAAGTAAAAGCAAGACTAAAATACCACAAGTGTGGGAAAAAAATCCAATTAATTTATTTTTTTCCTGTGCTGTACCTGAGATTTTTACCTATCAAAAATCATTGTTTCCTTGTTGTTTCACTTCACTGATCCAAAGTGCTTGTTACAGTGAAAACTTTGAGGATTGTCAATTGTAATTAGGCTTGTCTACAATATATGAGGATGACTCACACTCAAAAGAGAAAGAAATTAATTAAAAGAAAAGATGCCTCCTTTAGGTGATGATGTTGTGGCACACCGAGTGGATCAAATGTGAATCCTGTTTTTTATGCCTTGCATAACAATCAGGCTCACACCCCCACAGTTTTAAATGTGCAACTCTCTCAATCTTTGCAGCTTGCTCTGAAGTGTTTCCAGGACACAGTCACACATAGACTTCCTCACGAAGAAAGTGATGCAGTGACGTTAGCAGAATGTTGCACTGAGCACCTCCAGTGTAGTGAAAAAGTGATCTTTTTTTCTTTTGCATTTTATTGTATCCCACAAACCTCAGTGTATATCTATTATTATATGATAGAGCAGAACAAAGTATCTATGAAATGAAAGGACTCCCTGTTTTAATTTAATAAATAACAACTCACCTCCTTTTTGTTAATGTGCTGCAGGAGTAGCTTTCTTTGAATATAAATCCCTTGGGGTATGTCTCTGTCTCCATCTAATCTGACTGGCTTAAGCCCAGTCAGATTAGATGGGGACCTTCAGTAGATATTTTCAAGTTTTGCTTCAGATAAAAAAGGGAATCATGTCTGGACTTTGATTGGAACGTTCCTATACATGAATATGCTTAAATTAAAAATATCCCATATCAGCTGTATGTTAGGCTCTCTGTCCTGTTGGAATGTAAGTGTCAGTGCAGCGTTTAATTTGTTTCATCCTGTTATTTTTCCTGTATATAGCCAGCACCTATTTCCTATCTATCATACCATAAAGAAAAATCAGAGTTTCTTTAGTTACAGAGCTCAATAAGATATTAAAGCTTGGGATATTGTTTTATGACATAACCTTGTACTAAACCTCTCTACAACCTTATCCACAACCTGTACTCTTTGTTTTCTGACTTCATGATGCTGCTTATCTAATAAATCTCTAAAACTTTCACAAAAGTATATAATAACATCCCATATAGATTAAAAACACGCACAGAGGAAATTTTTTATACAAATATTTATAGACTGTGACCTCTAAAACAGATTGTTGTAATGGATCTTTTTTAGCGACATCAAATTAATGGAAAGTGAATACAAATACCTTTACTAGGACACTTTCAAAATCATGTTCCATTTCTTAATGAAGATTAAACTGCAATAAAATAATAATATATATAAAGGTGTTGTAACATGAACAAATGTGAAAAATGATGCTATATGAATGATTTTTGAAAGCCAACGACACAGAATCCAAAGGTCCTTTATTCTTGACTTAATGTCCTCTTGATTCCAACAAAAAGTCTCTTTCCCAGCTCAGTTTCTCTATTTCATTCATCCTCCAATGTCCATCATCACCAGAACTGATCACAATGAAGGGATTCTGTGAAAAGGACTAACATTTTCAAGGAAGTGTCCTCAGACCGCTGTACAATCATCAGCTTAAAACACATAACATAGAAAAAAAAGGCCTCCTGCCAGGAGAGACACTTTCTACCAATAGGGTGTTTTTGCTTTCAGTAGCTTTATACTTGGAACTATCAAAGAAGAAAAGGAGTATGACATGAAAGGCAATCGACCTACTAACAAAGAAAAAATGAAATGCTTCCTCTAGTTTCTGTTTTAGCTCTATAGCACAGTTAAGGAACTAATGGACTGATTCCAGAGCGCTGTTAAAATGTATGCATTCCCATCCCTAGTTACAATATACAGTAGATGCAGATAGCCGTGCTAAATGTAGCTGACCAAGGAAAATGGTTTTTCAGGGCAGGAAGATTGCTAACATTCCCAAGTAGATTGTGTTTGTCCACTCCTCTTCTTCTCCCAGGTGGATTCTCTGTCTGTTGTACTGTTTTCAACGCAGCGCTGTTTGTTTGCCGATTACATGGCTTCAGAAATGACACGCTCATCGTGCCTCTCACTGTTTTAATGTCTTATAAATATGCAGCAACATGTTCAGCGCTGCTTTGCCTCCATGTGTGCGAACGTGTCCCCACGTACGTATACGTGGGCGACACACAGAGAGATGAATGTTGAATGTGCGATGACGGGAACTGCAGGAAAACAGCTGCTTGTGTTGTAATTAGCAGCCATACAAAGAGGGAGAAACAGAACAAGGAGATAACAAAATGAAAAGACTTCCTCTATTCTAAGGAGCTCCCTGCGGAGTTGGTTTCAGAGATGTTTTTCTGTTTTATACATCAGCGGCTGTCTAAATGCCAAGTCAATACCAACCAGCAAATGACAGTGGATTTAATAGAGAGACCAACTGCTATGTCAGTGTTTGTTACCAGAAGGGTGTCAGGAACGTTTCTCTTTCTGGAAAAGCATTGAGATGACGTGGACTAACAAGCAGCTGAAGATTTCAAGAAGTGTTGTGGCCTGCATCTATTGGCAGAGCAATTGAGAGGTCAGTGGAGAAAGGGAACAGCAGCAAACAAAGTGAAATACATATTATTTAATCATTTTTAAAGGGAATCACTGATACAATCCATCCATCCATCCATCCATCCATCCATAAATCATCGCTTGGTATTCTGTCCAAACCAACTGGCCCCTTTACTTTTGATGATGAAGATAAGAAAATGTACTTATGTCATTATTATAATTCGTTTTTTAAACAAAACAGCACTGCGCTAAGAGCATGCAATTTTTATGATTTCAAGCTTTGTATTGTTTTTGTTTTGCTTGTCATTGTTTCTTTCTAATAAACTGTACACTTTTCATTGGCTATTGACCAAGTTATTAACGTCACAACAACTTTAGAGTGATGCCATAACAAATGCCCAGTCATCTAGAGCTGGAAGCAGAAGACAGTCATAAATATAACTCTCACTATGACTGTGGTTGGCTTTTCTCTCTTACTATTTGTTTTTGTGTATTTCATAAAGCACGATTAATCTTCCAGCATCCAGATTTTCCAGACTAACCAGCCACACAGATCTTGTCATTAACAGAATTTGAAAGTGTAGTGATGTTTTGGAAACCCAAGAGTCTTATCTTTACTATGCAAATGCTATGATCAAGTTGGCATTTTCAGATGAGAGCAAAGGATGGACAGATGGGTAGGAGCACTGTTTGAATACTGATGATGCTGGATCCATTTTGGTAACACAGAAATATTTTTGATTCTCACCCATTTGTCATGGGATATGCATGAAGAAAACAATATCCAGGACTTGGACGATAAAAAGAAGTGGATGGGCCCCGTTGCTTATCCTTAATGAAAACCGTTTTGTTGAGCATCTGATTGGATGAATTCCTTGTAGGCGCATCAACTTTGGAGGTTTTCTGGGGGACGGATCTCCAGGGAAAACCCAAAACCTGCTGGAGGGATTATTAATCATTTTTTAAAGTGTGAACACCTCAGAGTCTCTAAAAATAAGCTGAAAACTGTCCTTTTTTTATTTGGGGGTGGTAGGTTGCCTTCCAGTTTAATGAGCCTATTTGAGATAAGTGAAGGATAATGATATATGAATAGGGTTCAGTTTCTATTTGTGTTTTCCCCTGTAATTTAGCTCAGATGGTGTTTAGTATGGACTGCACGATGACACAGTGGGTAGCACTGTTGCCTTGCAGCAAGAACGTTCTGGGTTGGATTCCTGGCCCAGGGTCTTTCTTTCATAGTTTCTCCCTATCCATGCATAGGTTGTCTCTAGGTACTTTGGCTTCCTCCCGTAGCCCAAAAACATGACTGATAGGTCAATTTGCATATTCAAAAAAATGTCCTTAGCGCATAGCGTGCAAGAGATAGACACTGGTCCCACTGTGACCCGAAGCAGGAGAAGATGGATCGATGATGGTTAGTACCAGAATGCAGAACAACAGTTTGCCAAAGTGTCAACAAAGCTTGAACTTCCAACTCACAATGAATCTCACAAACAGGGAGACATGAGAAAGATACCATTCCTGGAACTTGCTTTCAGTGACCTAAGGTACATCTCTACCTTCAATGGTTCAGTTTTATCATAATGTTCTTTATCTTATTCTCTCTTGTCAACACTAAAGAGAGCACATGGATTGTTCTATTTTCTAGTTTTGACAACATATCCATTGCAAGAAGCTCCAAGTCTCATTATCCATTGGGTTAAAACCAAGACTATGACTGCACCATTCCAAAACATTTCTTTTTTTTATCTAATCAAAGAATAATTGTAACTTAAAATAAGATGTTACTGGGAAACCAAATCTGCCCTTTTTGGTTTTAAAGAAAGCAGTACTGCGAAAAGAATCCCACAATCTACCATTTTGAGCTACAGAGATAAGCCAAACTTTGGAGGAAGACTGTGCCACTATCTTTGTCAAAACAAAAATAGACACCAGCAGATGAAAGGGACCCTGAGAAAAATCACTGACTCTACACACTGAACCTCAGTTAATTTGATTTTTATGGTTATATACTCTCTAATTTGAAAAATTTAGACTTTGTGCCATTGAGCAACTCTGCTGCTTCATTGTCTTGTAGCTTTTATAGTTTATAGTCTATATACAAAAAGATCTCTGTAATATTTCCCGATCAGCACTGTCTTAACACGGGAAATCTGCCACTTGGAGATTTCCAAATGCAATTCCGATGCAAACCTCCTCCTAAGTTTGCATCAGAATCTGATCAAGACTGTGGATGTCCTTATGGCTTATGCATATTTTTCTACCACTCTTTCCCTTCCACTGAACCTTCACAAAAATATATACTTAGATACAGCACTGATAACATTTAACTTCTTTAACCTTTTTGAGGTTTACATTTCATAGGGGATGTTTGCTGGACAGAAGCCATTCCTCAGACTACATGATCATAATAAATCTGATCTTTGAATCACAGTTTCATTGGTTTAGATCATATTCTCATTCCTAAAAGGCATACAATAAAAACTAATCTCGTGTGAAATACACCTCTCAGTTTAAAATAATTATTTAGGCTAAAGTATGCGTTTCACCTCCTGAAATAACTTGCTGTGATAAATTAACTTTCGGACGAGAAACACATTTTCTGAGGTGCACCTGTAGTTCACACCCGACATTCACAGACTGCAGTCTTCACTTTTTTTCTGTTGCTCCAGTGTTTGTTTTAATAGGCTACCGGTGTCCAGAGGAGGGTCCAGTCCAAGCGCGCAGCTGCTGTGAACGGAGGCGTTTCTCTTCGCTGCGTGTCTCAAACACGCAGTAAGAACAGAAGGAGGTAAGACGAGGAGGAGCTCCAGCTCCACAGGACTGTCCGCGTAAACGGGAGGCTGCTCATGCGCTTGGATTATACCGGGTAGTGAACTGTCACCGTTCATAACAGCGGAGGCGCACCTCTCCTCTTCGCTGCTCTCTATACGACGCACCACAGCTCACTAACTCATCTCACAATAAGAAATGTAGAGCTGGAGATTTGCGCAAAACTGCAACAGTAGCGGGGTTTATGTGATATTTTTCCATCCTGGATAAAATCAAATAAAAGTATTTTTTCCCCACCTTCACTGCTTAAAATAGAAGCGCAAAATCTAAGAACCGTCGGTGGAAGGACTTCTTTCGCATCTGTGATTCCCTCCCTGGAGCTGCATCCTTTGAAATCTGTAAGTCGTCAACTGCTGTATTTTCATCCCTAACTTTTCCTTTTTTTGTTTTGTTTTTTTCCGTTGGAAACAGGGAAAATGGTTTACGAGGCAGAATGATAAGCGCAAGTTTAATAACTGAAAAGACAAATTCTGCATATTATTGCACAAGGGGGAGATGCTGGAAGGATTTGCATGAAGCTGCTGATGTAAAAGGAATGCTTTGACATTTACTAGTATTTATTTTGCAGCTGGATTTATAATAGCCCCTTGCATAGCTTGCAAAGAAGAAAAAAAAAAAACGTTGACAATTGATTAGATATAGATCCTAAAGTTATTTAATGACTGTTGTAGTAATAAAGCAACGCTTAAGGGGCCCTTTCCATAGGAATACTGACAGACTTGGTCCTTAATTAATATTATTGTATAGAAACTCACAATGTTACTGTATTTTGAGTAATTAATAAACATGTATCCTTTATTATAGAGACAGTTAAAAGTGTTTACAGCTGTTGATAGTGCTCCTTCTGCTTGAAGTCTGAGATAAAGTAAAGAAAATGATTGAATGATGTTTTGGACACAAAACACATGCTAAAACATGTTTAGATCAGTAAAGATCTTACAGACTGCTCTCCTGGATATTCTGTGTCAAATGATTAGAGTTAAGAAGAAGCATTTTTGATTAAAGGTTAATTTATGCAACCTTTATTTGTCTGCTGTTATTAAAGACAGTAAAACTGTAAACAATCTGTGTTTAAAGGAACCATAGTTCTTATTTGAACTCAGAAAAAGTCATATTTATAATCTGTTACTACCCAGATCCTCTATCTCCACTACTGTGTGCAGTTTTTTAAACCGCACTTCATGCCTGGAGGTCTCTATTGATTAACTTAGGAAAGTCACAGAAAAGGGGAAAATAGACATTCCTTCATGGACCCAACACCCACAATCCAGAAACAACAAAAAAAAGACCAAATTCTTCCCAAATGCAGCCTCATTGCAGTCCCCACATAGGGCAGAGAATAGTGTTTGAATTCATGAAGATGTCAGCAGCAATATTAGGGAGATTCCTTTGGGTGTATACAGCCATGTTTAGTTCAACAGCCTGTGTCATCATGAGTTTTATTGGACACTTAATCAACATCAGGGGGCAGAAAATACTGAACTCTGATATGCATGAGCTGCACAACACAGAGGAGGACAGGAATAGCAGCAAATACACAATCAGGCTGTCAGAGAAGAAACAGTAGGGAGAGAGAGCAACAGCCATAAGGGGGAGATCTGTACAGACAGGCATGCTCAGATATGGAAGGTGCCCTGCAGTGAACTGGACTTGACTGGCAGTGTGTTCATCAGCTTTCTGGTGGCTCACAGATAACTGTCATTCAACAAGCTGCAAGTGAGCGTTTTGTCTGAGTGTGGGTCAACCTGTCCACAAGATCCACTGAGGAGATAGGAGTCCAGAGGGCTGCATGATGAGAACAGTGGTTCTTATAATCATTAGTGGGATGCTTTTATTTCTCTTTTATTAATGATTTATACTCATAATAAGAAGGGGTTTTAAACAATAGTTCAGATTTTTTTGCCTTCTTAACTATTGTAGAAAATGCTTCTAATTTTCCGATAGTATAAATTCAAAATTTTTATTTGTCCAACACTGAAGCTAATGGCCCGTAAGACAGTTGCCACACCAATGTAATTTACTACCATCTTCAAGCAACTCCAATCTCAAAAAACATTGAACTTGGTGGCAGATTCCACTACTAATCTTCCTGTGCGAAACATGTACTGAGAACAGCGAATGCATAGTGTTCCCAATCAGACTAAATTCAATTTGAAAATCTTTTTTTTTTTAACTCTATCTTCTATCATTTAAGTAGGTAGTCAGGACAGAGAGGCTTTGGCCGTTCACTGGTGGTTCACTGTCGGTTCACTGCCTCCTACCTTTGTTTTTGGTGTAAATAAACTTAGGCTTCTGTAAAAATAATGCTAATATTACAAAGAGGTTAAAAGTTTGATCAACAGTAAAGTCTTTAAGGCTCATAAAGCGCATTAATCTCTGTTTTTTTTTGAGATAACAGTCATTTTACACAAGTAGAAGTCATATTTAACTGTTGTCCTCAGAATCCATGAACAACCTTGGATGTAAATTATTTAGAAATTTATTTCCTGGGGGTAAGATATGACCTTCTAATGACCTTTCTTTACAAATATAAAGATTTCTTCACACATAATAATTTTTTGTGGTGTCTTTTTTGGATAATAGTTTCTTATATTGTATTCAGATCAGACTATTAGGAAACACGATTTGACCCCGCCCCAGTCACTACACACACACTAAAACACACAAATCTGTGTTCTTCCTTGACTTTCTGATACCTTCGCATGCACAATATCATGTAATTGACTCCTATCACTCAGGGAAGTTAAGCTGATGCTCGCTGTCCGTTGCTAGTGCTTGGTTTTAATATGGCTAATGGTTCATGTTTTATTCATAGATACATGCAATGACCCTGTACGTCAATCCTGTTCTGTGTCTTAGCCTCATAATCAGTGATACGATGTAGAAGACAACTCTAAATTGACTGCGCTGGGCAGCTGACATTTCTCCCATTACCTAATAGTAAATAGATTATTTGAACAATTTGTTTGATTACAGCCAAGAGTTAATAATCCGGATATAGAAGAAGCCAGTCAGAGAAATACATTTTAACAGAAACTCAAACTCACAGGTCTACCAATTTATTATACCCACACATTAAATCCCAGTTCACTTTCAGATTTTATACTAAGATCAAATTTTGCCTACATTAGGAAAAATATAGCCCTTCAGTTGAACTCCCAACCCTTAGGCTATGAAATAGCAACTCCTGTGTTTTTAGCCATAAGAAGAGTAAAGTAAAATTTATGTGCATAGATTAAGCAGTATAATTTTTAGCAAATGAAACCTGAAAACTAATTTATCAAAACATTTTTTTGGCTTTTTTTTTTTTTTTACGTTATTTGTGCACCCTAATGTTGCACTCCTTTGGGTGGGAAGCCCTGTTGGCTATGTACCACTGATTAAAGAATATACCAGAGCATTTTAGTGTCTACTTCACAATGAACTCACAAATCTATTCCTAAATCGTCAAAATATGGAATTTTACCATCCTGGATTTCTCACAAGCACAGAGTAATTTTCCTTTTTTTGATTCACTTTTATTCTTGCATTACTGTACTCTTTGTGTCTTAATTAGTGTTGGTTTCACAAAGTGAAATATATATTGTTTACTGAGTACTTTTATTGGTGTGTTTTGGGTAGACTAGATAATTATGATTTGTTTGACATTGCTTTAGATTTAATGCTTTTTTTTACACTGTTGTATTGATATTGGTATTGTAACATGTGAATTATTATCATAACATTCACTATTTGACAGTATACTTAACTGAGGTTCTTCCTGCCTTTTTCTTTGCAATGTGCCGCTCCTTATGTTTGTGTTATTCATGTTACATTGTTAAAGAAACTAAACACAATTAATTGGAACTAATATTAGATATTTTCTCTGTTAGATTCAAACATTTCTCCATTCAGGACAAATATTGGAAGACAATCAAAGGCCACCCATCTGATCTAAAGTTCCTCCTGTTAGCAACTCATTCATCAGGCCTCGACGGATCCAAGAGTGGTGTTTAACCTTGGTAACCTTGGGTAGTCAGTATGGCAATGGAGCAATGCTAAGCTCCTAATGATTAATCATTATTTAACGATGCTAAAGCCAGTATAACAGGGCTCGTTGTGGCATTAGTTAATGCTACTATCTTCAAAATCACTTGAAGATATTTCATTGTAAAACACTTTACCTTCCAAAAGAATAGTTTAATGAGAAAAGCCTGTAATGAATTCCCATAAGGCAGGCCTGCCCAAAGTCGAACCTGGAGGGCTGCTGTCCTGCAGGTTTTAGAGGGTTCCCTGCTTCAGTACAGCTGTTTCTGATGATTGCAGTTCAGAAAAAAGCCTGTTAATCGTCTGTTGATGGACATTAGCTGTGCTGAAGCAGGAAAACCGCTATAACCTGCAGGACAGCGGCCCTCCAGGACTGACTTTGGAGATGCCTGCCATAAGGTATAAAGCTCCTTCACAGGAAGTTGTGCTTTTGAGTACGCATATACGTTTTATTTGTTAACTTTTGTTCTTCCTTTGTGTTGTACATCATACATCATCTTCAAAAGCAACACATTTATGAACAACTTAGCCAACGTGTTTGAGATCAGTCCCACATGCAATACTGCCTAAACAGTCTCCGTCCTGTCAATCAACAGCAGAGGTAAAAAACTGCAAAGGAATGACTCCTCATTCAGAGTTTATTTAAGAAGGCCAAACTAGCTTACGTTAAGACTGTGTGCAGTGCCACTTTACTAGGGAAATTGTTTAACACAAAGACAGATTTATACCAGTCAAAGAATGGAGGCAATCCATGTCATCGCCATCGTTTGTTTTGTTTTTTTTTTTTGTTTCACCATCATGACTCTGAAAGTTAACAAAGTCAGCTGACTGAAATACTCAAAATCTATGTTAAAATCTGTCAAAAGTCCCTCAGCTGCCATCTTTTTGCCTCTTTTGATACCATTGACCGAAATAGACATGATCAAGAATTAGTAGTTTATTTGTTGGTGAATCTCTTAAAAAGTTTGTAAACATATGAAATCCTGTTGTAGATATAATATGATATATACATTTTTACCCTGCTGTTTGTGTTCATTTATAAACGAGCGAAAAGAGAATTGGATTTTTTTAAATGCTGCAACGCTCTTCTTGTTTGTCCAGTATGAGTCAGAAAATAACTTTATGCATGCATTCATTCGGACTCTTGTGTATTATTCTCTGAGCCAAAAACAGGATCTAACGTCGTAAAATTTAATTTCACAGTCATCTGTTTCAGTTATCTCCGCCCTATTAAGCTGTTTGCCAAGTCCAGGTGGCTGGATTTAGCGTCGAAGAAGCTTGCAAGCATTTGAATCTGATTTGAAGCTGTAGCAGAGAGAAGAGGAGCCCGTGAAATTAATGAGAGAAGAATGTAATTACCACAGCATCACTGTTGACGTAATTCGAGTGAATCCATGCGTTTCATGCTGTGACATATCCAGTCTGAAAAAGTGCTGAATCCAAAGCTCTTCAGAAATGGAGCAGCTGAAATGTTATCAATAGATGGTGCTAGAATAGAGCGGATAGCAGATCAGGCCTGTGCAGATGAAGGAGAGAACTCGTGTGAAGAGAGAAAGACACATTTACAGAATGATTTCTCACAGTTCAATATGATCATTAACATGTCTCTGTGTCTCTTCCAGCTTGTTGTACTTGCTCTTTCCAATAACACCTGAATTCAATTGGCAGCGCAGCTACTCAGGACACTGCAGCTGCACAGCTGGTGGCAAAACGTGCTTCCCCACTGGCCGGATTTATTTAATGTTCCCGTTCTGAAATCATGAAGACTTATTTGCCACACCAGCGGGTGTGCACTTTCACATGTCCTATTAATTATTTTAATGTACACAAATAATCACATATATTGACCTCAAGGCAAAATAAAAAAAAAACAACAACAACAAAAACACTACATGTTAAAAGACTTGAAAAAATACAGCTGGTTGACTTAAAAGTGAAACCTTCCTCAGGGTATTGAGTGATGAAATGATACTAGATTAGCATGTTGAATAGCTCAAAGTCTGAGCAAGCTGTTGATTTATCCATCCTTTTAGCACTCAAATTCAGTCCAATGTTCTAGTTCTGATTTGGTTTTTAAATTCTCTCCTGCTTGGAAAGAGTTGTTGACCCTCCTAAACTAATTATTGGTATCAATAATGGAAATAAAAGCTATACAATGCTTGTGATAGATCTTTTTATTATGTAACATTGTTTTCAACTTTCCCATTTTAACATTTTTTTTAGTAATGGATCAGTTTGTGTTGTTCACATTAAATCAGCTCAAAATCTGTTGAATTGTCTGGATTTAATTGGATCAAATTTGAAAAATTTAGAAGAAAATGAATATTTGTTTTCTTTTATTTTCATTTCCTTTTCTGCTGATTTATTCATTTCTTTTTTTGTGCTGAGAGGTGCTTTTCTTCCTCTGATTCCCTCTCTGTCCTTCCTGTCTCACCTTGTGGTTGTTATCTGATTGGAAAATACTTCCTGAGAGACATTTTGTGTGTCATAATGTCGACCTCTGTAGCAGTCATCTGTCATCTGCCAAGTTTATGTTTGAGCTCAAAGCACTTTTATTCTTCCTATTGGAACAAGCCTGTAAAAAAAGAAGTTGCTGAATTTTCAAGGGGAATAAAAATAATTTAACCCATTTAAATCTTTCATTTCTAGTCTTCATTTGTTTTATGTAAACCAGGAAGATATTCAGCTAAATGTTTATGAACATTTCTGGACTCAATTTACAAAATAAAAAAAAGAAACAAAAAAAAGCACCAAATTATTGCTAAACTATTCATGTGCATGAAACTAGATTCACAATGAAACTAGTACAGAAACAGCATCTAATGCTGAATTCAATTGTTCTCCACAGATCTAATTTAACTTAGAAAACACATGAAATTTTGAAGGATGCAGCCTATAATATTAAAACTCCCTGACAAGTCGATCATTTAATCTTTGTTACCTTTTTAAACTGTAAATGAACATAACATGTAACAGAATGAGTCGAATGATTCAATAAGCAAAACTTTTGATCAAATCATTTCAATGCATTTAGTGCATTCAAAAGAACTGCTGTTCCTATCTTTATACTGCATTAGATATAAATGATTTTTAGAGTAATGCAAAGTTACTTTTACCTAAAAGCCATATTAGGACTGTCACAAGTCTGCACCCAACTCATTTTTACTCTTTAAATTTCATTTGCTTATAAGCTTTTTAGGAGTGACTAGTTGAACCGAGCAAGATGCTCAATTATCAAGTTCAAACATTTATATTTGTCCATCAAAAGCTGCAAAGATAAAGAGAGCAAATTTACTCATTTGCTTTTTGCAAGTACTGAAATGGCGGATAAAGGCAGGTCATTATCAGAGTTAAAGACAGAAAGAACAAAGCTTTTAAAAAATGGCTTTAATGATGAAAAAAGACAGTCATTGTGAAAAAAAGATAATATACATGATAAATGATTCAGAAATCATTTCATGGCTCAAACAAATGTCTAACAAGAGGATTAGTGACACATCAACTCTCTCGAAGACCCCTGCGGTATAGCATTCAAATCTTCCTCCCATGTGAGATGAAAGAACAGCCAAATATAGTTTGGAGTAATTAATGGATTTGCAGCGTATTTTTCATCCCCTCCAAGGACAACTCCGTGGGCTTTATTGGAGGCTGCTAACGCTGACTTATTAGAATATCTCTAAACTATAAAACCAGACAATGATTTCCTTTACTGTTCTGTTCTTGTTCACTTTGGCTCACAGTCCTTATGACTCACAGGACCTGCTGCAACAAGGGGTGTAATCGCTCCTATTAAGGCTTTCAGTGATTGATCGGTGGTGTCTAGGGAAACCTATTATGTAGACTATGGTAGTTCCGAGCTGTTTTTCTCTACCTTTTCATCTAAAATGACATTAATCAGGTCTTTGTCAAAATCTAATGGCACAGTTTCAAGTTGAGTGGAACCACATTGTTAGATGGATGAAGTTATTTATTTATTTCAGGTATTTGTGATCGCTGAAGTTTTACTAAACAAACAACAAAAAAGAAACACTGCATCTTTTTTGTTTTAGATTTAGTGTTTGCTGCAAATATACAGCAGCACAGGATTAGTGGAGCTGGAGAAGCTCCACAACTGTAGAGACTTTGTAAGGACCTGAGAGGATGTTTGAATGGAGTCTATAGGGGGGTTTCTGTGCAAAGGGAAATGTAGGTTGCAGCATCAGAAAGACAGCTTTGGGAGCACATGACATTTTGGTTTGACTGATCTAGTGTTGAAGAATTGATAACCACATTTCAAATAAATAAAACTCAACATTATCATCTGGGGTCGAGTCCATTTCAGTCTTTTCAACAAAGACTTTAATACAATGTTAGATGTTTCTGGTGATGAGATTAACTTGAACTAAATGAGTTGAACTTTAATGACCAATTCTTTTGCTGTACTTTTTAGTTTGATTCAAAATGTAATTCACTATCTTAGATTTAATCCAAAAAGGCAACATGTCTCATTTTGCGTGATGTTTTTTTTTTTTTTTATCTTTGAATTGTTTTGACTGAAGAATTCCAAGTATTTCTGATTTTGAAACAGCTGATCAAAGAGTCTAGATTTTCTGTAAGAATTTGATTCAGGGCTTTTAGTTTTGTGCTGAAATTCATCATTATTCCACCATTGTACACTGTCATATCATTTAGACATACAAAAATAGCATCTTTTTCTTTAGATTTTACATGTTAAATAAATATACTAATTGTAAGTGTTATTAGGAATGCAAATTAAAGCACTCTTCCAGGAAATACTTGTAAGAGCAGCAGCCATATTGAATGTTAATCTTGGGTAGACTGGGGGCCCAATTGCTCCATATGCTAATTACCGTTATTCTGTTAAATGTTTTAGTCTTCAACCTCATATTCTTTCGATTTACCCCCAAAAACTGAACAATGACTTTGCTTTTAAACCTTTCACATTTTCATTGTTCATTCTTATAGGGATTTTTTTTAATTTGCACCATAATGGTTTTGTTCTTTAGAGACTCTCTGGTCACAATGCTTTAATCCTTCTGTTTCTCTATGGCTTTTCCCCCATTGTTTCTGCTCTCTCAATTTGCATGACTGCTACTTGTGCTAATTAAATTTTGCAATGTAATGTTTGCTTATTCTCCTTTCCAAACTCTCTGTTAGTGGTTCATTTATTTGCCCTCATTTTATGTGTTTCTATTTTCACCTGCAGGACAGAATATTAAAGAACTGTTTGAGAACTTCTTGCTTCTGCACATATCTTTGATAGCACCGATACGTACCCCTAGCTTGTCCAATCTTTTGCAGTGTGTTTACAGATTGTTAGAACCCAAGCACAGCTCGCCCCCTGACCCAGTGGTGCATATAAGGCTCTCTCCATAGCCTGGAGGGAGAACTGTAGTTAAAGCCTTTCAAGTGAGGCCCGGCAGCAGATATACTCCTTTAATTGGTTTTCTCATAGCTATTGGCTGACAATCTACAAGTGTAAATGCATGCAGAGAAAAATCAGTTGAGTAGATAATAATATATATTTAAAACATATATGTATGTCCTTATTGGTGCTCCTCTATTATAAGTTGTGAATTCTTTAGAAAAATAAATTCAACATGAGAAAAAGGAGAACATGCTATAATATTATTACGAATTTATCATTATTACCTTCCTTTGGTGAAACTGAAAGGGGAATGTGAATTTTGAAGAGTGATGATCTGCAGATGGAGAGAGGGAATAGTGAGTGCTGTTTATTCAGTCACATAGATGACAAGGCCCCGGCTCAGTCCATCTGTCACCATCCTTTCCTCTCTCTGAACCGGCTCTAGAGATCTTGAGTCTGTTTTCCGCGCCAGTTGCTTTTGCACATTTGAAATCTTGTCCTAGGTGGCAAAGAGAGAATATTAACAAAAATAGAACCTGACGTACAGAAGTGCTTTTTTTTCTACATCTATTTTTTGTCTGCTTTTCTATGATCTTAAATAATCCTATAATTATTTATTACAAAAATGCTATACATGTAAAGAGATGAACTCCCTATAAAAACAATGCTTTCCCTTAAACTCCACGTGTTTTTCTTACACTTTAATTTATTTTACAGTTTATATGATAGACCAGTACAAATAGTAGAGGTGCAAATAACTCATAAGAGAAGTAAAATAAATATATGCTTTTTATCTAAAAGAAAAAAAATATGTAAAAGGGGTGCAGGAATTTGTATTTGTCATATTTGCAAATTGAGGCCACGTTTTGAACACTTACCTTCCTCCAAAAGTGTTTTACAAGATCTTTATATGGATTAAACTACCAACAGCTGGAAAAAAGTAATTAAAAGTAATTTCCCTCTGGCATTATTAAAGTATTTCTGATTCTAATTCTGGACTTTATTCCTCATTCATAAGAAAATTGCTTACAGTGGATTCTATTTAGGAGTGTGTATGAGTAAAGAGATGCTAAAATATAAGTAAAACCTTTGAATATTCAGTTAAACAAATTTTGTGAAATGATCTCTATTTTGCATAAATAGTATTCTAACATATATTATAGCTAAAGATGATGTCAAAGCAGGAGAGAGAAACAAAGCAGTCAGTGTAACAAAGCACTTCAGTGAGCAGGATCGTACTCAGTTATACATTTATAAAGTAGCTCGCTCTAAAGCAGATTTCACACAGCTTCATTTCCAATTTTCTTCATTATTTCATATTAGCCACTGGTATGATTAGTAGATATGGGAATTCTGACACATTTAGCAGATAATCTTTCTTAACAAGGTCAAGCTTCTGATATAGATATTCAAATTTTCTGTTTATAGCGTTACTAAAAAATGGCCCTAAGATGAGTTGCTTTTTTTGCACCATAATTTATTGTTAAAACGTTTTCTTGTGTGTTGTGTTGGCTTTTTTGTAGCTTCCTCTATATCAGATTTGGACCTTTGATACTCTACTTTTCTCCTAGGAAAGAATCCCAGCTGAAAATCCTCCTCTTTCATAGTCAGTGAATATCTCTCACTCTAGTAAAGAGTCTTAGACTTCAACAATCCCCTACCCAGTGAAAAACCATTACATTCATAATGAAATTACATAACAAATAGTATTAAGATTCCCTTATGGGGTCACCTTTAGTCGCTTTTTTACTAAACTAATGAATACACATTCAGTTTAATCTTATTTACAGTAAAACTTCCAAAAATTAACTTGTTGGGTTTATAAACACAGCTTTTCGAGATGAAACCTAATCCCCACAGTGCTAATGGTTGACAATGAGGCCGACTGTAATAGTGAAAGTGCACAGCATCAGGCACATCAATGCACATTCATCCACTGATTAGTTAATAGTGACTGCAATTTGCAGTGTACTTTGGTAGCCATACTCTTACTGGGCTGAAAATGGTGGCCCATCAGCATGACACAGATAATGGTATCTAACATGGGATATGAGAGGAAATGGGAGACGGGGACACTCACCTCTGTGAATGTATGCAAGGTTTGGTGTGTTTCAGGACATGTGTGTGTGTTGGTTTTGTTAAAGTAGGAAAGTTGGCGACACATTTCCGTTATTTTAGAGAGCTAAACTCCCAACCTCCCTCTTTCACCTTCATGTCCATTTATTCATTTTTAAAGAGAAAAAATGTTTGGTGCCTTTTTTTGATGCGATCTATATGAATACATCATGGCAATATTAAATCATCTAAACTGTTTGGTTTAAAACTCCTTATATCTATAACTTTGCATCTGAAAGCATTTGATTTGAACAAAATGCCCTGAAGGCATATACAGTAGATTATAAAGGAAAAGTAGGTACGAGGCCTTGCAAAACTGTTCTCTCTAAGATTTCCAACACACTTCTTGACGTTTTATACCTATTTTTGTAAAAGATCAAATGTTTTGTGGTAAGTTATGTCAACAAAATGTATTTATTTTTATTTATTTTATAATCTAAAAAATTTAAAATGAATTGGTACTTATTGAGATAAATTTCTCTTTGTTGTGAGCTTAGATTGAGTGGAAAGACTCTGTGGCGCTAACTTTCAGATTAAGCCTCAAGATTCTCTGTTGAAATTAGGTTTGGACTTTTGCATGGCCATTCTAATACTCAGATTTGCCTCAATTTTGTTAAAAAAAAAAAGCAAAACCCCTTAACGGATTAGCAAAAAATACAGATAGAAAATAACTATTTTATTTATTAGCCATGAAAAGCTATTTAAATCAACATGGCCTGTATATGAAAACTATTTGCCCCTTCATCCTAACAGGTGAGAAGCAAAATTAATTGTTCCATCAATCATTTGGTAAGTTGATTTGGTCCTGAAGAAACAAAGCAGCCCCCCCCAAAATAACTTCTGTTAAGATGATAGAATAGTCCTCTGTGTTTTTTCTGCTAAGCATTGGTTCTGTTCTCGGATCTCTCACATATCTGTTCAGTCTCTTTCGTATTGTTGAGTCATGAACTTTGACATGAACTGATGCATCAAAGGCCCGCCTTACTTTAGATTTTGTTGTGTTATTTCCTGGTTGAGTTGATGCGTGCCTGGAGGCTGGCTACTCCAGGGATGGTTCACCAAGATTCCATGTTTTTTTTTATTTGTGGATGATGTGGTTTACTGGAGTCCTAAAGCCTTGGAAATGGCTTTTCCCTTTCCAGATTGATATTTGTCAGTGACTTTGTTTCTCATCTGTTTTCTTATACTTTGTCAATTACTTTGTTATTTACTCAGATAACCTTTATCTGAAGTTGCAATTCATTTTTTTGGGTTAAATTTAACTAGATGTGATAAAAACTGAATATTTTTTTGAAAGGGGAAAAATTCACAGCACTGTACTGATTGTTTAGGATTATTGTGATGATTATTAATCCAGTTTTATCAATGCCAAGTAAAAAACATTGATGCACATAATCATTTTTATACTTTTATTTTGAAATTCAAAAGGCACATTTTTAGTTAATGGGGATCTATTATTATTTTCATTGTTACTGTAAATGTGCTGTTTTTGACTTAAATGCATGAATACAGGTGCTGGTCATAAAATTAGAATACCATGAAAAAGTAGATTTATTTCAGTAATTGCATTCAAAAGGTGTAA
>JAUZNJ010094918.1:0-21961 GCA_034780135.1 Jordanella pulchra
TCCATCCATCCATCCATCCATCCATCCATCCATCCATCCATCCATCCATCCATCCATCCATCCATCCATCCCAGATTATTTACATAAAGTAGCAGATCCAGGAGGTAAACCCTGACTCCCTCCATCTTCTTCTAATGAATAATAAAACATCTACAACATGCTATGGGAGGAAACTAACTACGTCCACTTGAATCCAGAATCTTTTTTTATTGATCATGATCCTTTTCTCTGACCAAAAGTTTGGACAGGAAAATAAAATATCCAGAAAGACTTTATTCCTGAACTCTTATGTACCACAAAAAGTAGTGAAGCATTTTCATTTTTTTCAGGGTAGGCCCCAATCTGTCTTTAATATATCCACTTCACTTCCATCTTACTATTTCCTATGAGCAAGATACTAAAGCACTTCTGTGCAACTTATTGAGGAACAGATCGATCACAAAACCAGAAGAAGCAGTCTTTCTTCTTAAAGTAAAAAAAAAACAACAGCACTGCCTTAGAGGTTGAGTCATAAACATCTTACAGATACCAACAAAACATTGTTTTTTTTAAAGTTAGTGTTCATCATGCTGGGTTCCAAAGCCAACAACCATAATATCTAAAAGAATTTAGAACATTCCTACTTATAAACACCATCCTCACTGGTAACAAGTTGATACTTCAGAAATAAATCTTATAACTGATTTAAAAGATTTGTTCTTTATGAAAGTGGAACTGGAAGGGGACAACCTCATCTGGACAATCATTATCTCAGCTTATCTTTTTTGGCACTTTGACAAAAACTGTGATTGAAAGACAGAAAACAAGCTGTGAATTCATAAACAGTAACTATGGTTCCAAAGCATAGACTCTTCCCACTTAAACACATCAATTATTTTTGCTTGCATTAGAGATATTTAGAGGGTATTAAAAAATGTTTAACCTGGACCAGTTATACATAAAATACAGACTGTTTAAGCTCAACAGCCAGGCTCAGTTCTGGTATGGGATGTTAATAGTGGCCTTGGCGAAACTCATTTCCACTATGTCTTAATGCATTAATGCAGACATGTACATATCGCAACAGATGCTGTGGTCAGGACCCCACTTTACCAGGCATGAGCATGAATTTTTTAACAAGACCAGAAAAGCACTTTATGCACCCATTCTAAATGCACAGCTGAATATGAAAAGAGGTTGAGATACTGGACTTATCTGCCTGTGGTGAACAGAAGGTAAATCAATTTACTGTATAAGACAACAGAAAAGTCAATTGAAGATTTCCCAATAGTGTTAAACGTAAAGAAAGACAGAATGGGATGAAATGATACTGAATGTCTTCATTAAAAACTGGACAGAACTGAATTTAATGGCCTAATGTTTAGAGTTTGTAGGAATGGTGCTTAAAAGTGGACACAAAAGGTGATGATGACGATGTCAAAAGTGCATTTTTGTTAGCTGTATCTCGGTATTATGTTCCCAGCTCACCTGTGTCTCCAGAGGAAGTCCTTTTCCTGTTCAGAAAGCTCATACAGAGGATCCTTGGAGCAAAGAGAGCGAAGCTGCTCTGCATCAGTGGCTGAAACGCTGCTGTCGCAGGCAAGGCGGCTACTCTAAGACAAAGACAACAAGAGAGACAACAGTTTACTCATAGGAGAAAAATACTAACTTTTGTTCATGTATTCTTATTAAATTGGGCAATAACTTGTTCCTACATTAGTATTCTTTAATTAAAACAGTTTATTCATGAGAACAAAGATTTGGTCCTTATTTGGCTATAAAAATGACTCAAATCTAAGCTCAAGATAAAAACACACAATAAGGTTTCCTAATTCATTTTAACAAAAGGTAAAGCCAGGTGTAAAACCTAACTACACCTCTTTATTAATTTAGTGGTTCAACATCCTTCACCAGCTAAAGTCGTCTCTATTTTAGAGTTTAGCTCCTTTTAATAACATTCAAATAATCAATTAAAATATAAAACACTTGTTTTTTACAAAGGTTCCATCACCTAATTTCAATCAGGTTGAGATCTAGAATTAAGCATTTTGTTTTAGCCATCCTGTTCTGTATATGTCTTTGTAATTGAGATCCACGTCCTGCTGATGACCAAGTAACAGCTGCATGTCTCCCATTTAAAACCATTTTGGTTTCATTTTTTTATTTTACACATGAGCTCATTGCTGTTTCAATAGCTGCAAAGTGTTCAGGTTCTGTGGATGTAAAGCAAGGCTCTACCACCTTTCTTCACAGTAGGTATAACTATGTGTTTGTCTTTTTTTGCATTATGATCTCTTTTTCTATCGTCTGTTCAAGGTTCCACATGAAAGAAGAGGGTTCCTCTTGGAAGCCCTTTGAAAAAGGCCATAACCATGCAGCAAAGTCTGCGATGGAGCCCTTGCATGTTTAAATATTTTTTAGGGTTAAACCCACTTGAGCCTAAATTGTGTCTCACGTGGTTTCCAATTTTAAATCATCTTTTCTTTGATAGGAAGCATAGAATTCAGATTGTTTGAAAACTTAGACTAACTTAACATTAACAATATGGAACGAATCTATTCTGCAGGAATATTGCTGACATTTTCCACTTTGCATTGTGTTTACATAGACCTGGTACATATGATGAGGGCTAATTTAATTAGTTTATTTGACTACTTACCCTTTTGAATCCACATTTGTTTTCAGTTGCTCAATTCTTAAAATTGTTCTTTGTTTTCAGTCCAAAAGAGCATTTTTCTTTATTTTGGCTTCATCTTCTCTTAATAATGGTATGGGATCTGCTGGGGTTTTAACAACTAAAGTTTGAATTAATATTTTTGTAAGTCTTTTATAAATCTTGTAGACATGATATTAGTCATAAAGCTTTCAGTATATGATTTTTTTTCTATGACAATGGTTAAAAGTTCTCAAACAAACGTGTTATTTTAATGGTAACTGAACACTTCAGTTGCTAGACCATTCAAGGGTCCAGATAACCTTTAACACAAAGGTTTGCAGAGTTTGCAACATTTGACAACAAACTGTCTGAATTCTGTTAACAAGATCATGTTTATCGGTTACCAGTCCATGGCAGTAGTTGTAGCCCAGCTCTCTGCTGATGGTCCAGTTAGCATGTTCTTCAATCTGCTGCTCATCAGGAAACACGACCGTCTGGTTGAACCGGGAGAACTCCAGCTCCACACAGGGGGTCTCCTGCAGGTCACAGAGGCCAGGCATTGATTAGGTCAGCCATGAATCATCATTCACTCAAGCTCCACTGGTCCATCAAGCATCATAAAGTCACTGATCGTTACATGATATGACAGCAGGCAACACAGGTACCTTGTTTGGGTTTGAGCCAGCCACTCCGATGGGGTTCAGTAGGTCTTCAAGGCCATGAGGGACGGGCCAGAGACTCAGGGCCATCTTCCCAGAGACGAGGATATCCATGTAGTCAAACAGGCTGACATTACCCCAGGCCAGAGGGCAGTGCTCCTACAGAGGGACACAGAGAAGGACGGATCCAAAACTGCTTTTCATTGTACTTTTAGACATTGAAACATTTTCACAAGCTACATTCTATGATGGGTGAGTACACCATCACGTTTGGATGATGTTAACACACTCAGCCCAGTAAAGCATCTTATGTGTGGAATTGTTAATGTTCCCACATAAATTTGTTACTATATAGAGCAGGCTTTCCCAATCTCGGTCCTCGAGGGCCAGTGTCCTGCAGCTTTTAGAGGCTTCCTTGCTTCAGCACAGCTGATTTCCATTGATAGTTGATTAACAGCCTTTTGTTGAACTGCAGTAATCAGAATCAGCTGAGTTGAAGCAGGGAGACCTCTAAAAGCTGCAGGATACCGGCCCTCGAGGACCAAGATTGGGGAAGCCTGAGTATTTAAGTAAATTTAGAAAACTGTTTTTTAAGCATAGATGCTGTGATTGTTCGGTGATGTGATTTCTGTATATTTATTGCCGTCTTCCTGCAGCCGTGGTGAAACTAGAAGCTGGTCACTGCCACCCTGCTCCACTGTGCAGAGGCTTTCTAAATGCTCTCATTGATTATAATGACAGAGCATTAGCTGTGGAGTTTGCAGCTCTGTGCAGCAGAGCAGAGCCAGATGCAGTGTAAATTAGGGGTTATTCTCGACATATAAAAGGTCTCTATACTGCCTACCTCTTTTGCTCCTTTCCTTCCCTTCACAGAGCAAATCGAGAGACAGAGTCTTGCTGAACGAGGAAGATCCGCCAGGTAAATGTCATAGGTCAGCCACTCGTTCCACCTGTACACAGGTATACAAACTCGGATGGGTAATACCAGGATTTGGCAAGTGTTTGTAAGGTATTTTTAGTGTTAGTGCTGCAGTAGAATAGGGAGTATTACCTTGGGTTGGAGCAGGGAACTCTCTGTGTGTTGACATTTTCACAGAGTGGCTCTCCTCCATGATAGATACCTGTCCTCACATAGATCTACACACAGACAAATACACAATGCAGGTGAGGATGATATCGGAATGTCAGAAAAACCCATTAAAAACCTTTTTCAATGTATTGAAAAACTGATAAGTTAACTGCCTCTGTATTTATTAGTCACTGCAGTAATTTAAAAGGCGTCCATCTACGACCCTAACCTCCACAGAAACACTGCTTAATGTAAGACAGAGACTCAAAACCACTGCTAGGAGAAAAGAAACAATCTCCGAGATGTGGAATCACAACACCGAGCTTCGCAGTGTCAAAGTACCTTGACTGTGAGTGATCACATGTGACGAGAACATGAGAGGAAAGAGACAAAGACAACCTGAGGAGACAGAGGAAGGACACACAGTGGAAGACAGATTTAAAACCGAAGACAGAAATATAGGACAGGGACTGAGGACACAGAAAGAAAAGGGTTCAGGGTGTTTGATAAAGATTTAGAAAACATTCTGTTTATTAAGAATGGAAATGGAACAGATGATGGGAACTTTAATGTTGGATAATGGAAACCCATGGTTTTCATGTCCATGGAATTTGAAAACTAAATGTAAAAGCGGAACTTGTAAGTTGAACTGCTATGGAAATTAAGTATCTTTGTCATGGATACATTTTGAAAATGGATTAATCAAGCATTTAGAAGGAAGTTTTAATATAATGCATTTATTTAAAAAAAATAAAGCTAGAAGAAATAACAACTGATTCTTAGAGATCAGAGCTATTTGCAGACGAAATAATGAATCCAGTCATCCAGTGATTTGTGCCTGTTTTTTATTCAAATGGTTTCTCCAAAAAAAGTTGTTCTAAAATCTCTGATATATTTATGCTAATTAAAACACTCTTCTTCTGTTAAAAGTTTCTGCAACTCATTGGTTAAGTTTACATGGATTATTTGTTTTCATACCTTTTATTGTTGACTTTTTTACCCTGATATAGTAATATTAGTTGATCAGGCCTTTACTAACATTGTAAAGTATAAAATAAGTAATTAAAGTCGGTATGATTCATGCTAATATCGTATCGGGTCAATATCAGTATTGGCAAATTCTCAAAACTGAATTACCTCAACAGAATGCAAGTTTTCCAGAGTCCAAATATTGGCCTGATTATTTGACCCAGGTCTGTTGAAGCTGAGCGACATCTTTACGTTGCAGGACTAGAGTTTTACACCCGTGAGTAAGTATTGAATTATTCTACTGTCGTTTAAAATCACATCCCTTACAGATGTAGAAATATTATCTCAAACATGATTCTGCCCAGAAAAAAAAAGTGAGCTTTAATTCCTTCTAGTTTTCAGAAGTGCCTTGATCTTGTCAGGAGCTGAAACTGGTGATGAGGAAACATTTTTCTTTAGATCTTTGATCACTTCTTCACCTGCTGTCTTTGAATCGAGGACAACTGTGAGAGTGGTACAAAAATAACTGGAAACTGTTTGCATCTGAGTGATCTGTTTTTAGTGTGTATTTAGAGGGATCTGCTGCATGAAATAGGAGCAAAACAAGGCAGATAATGCACTGAAAACATGGGCGAGGAAAAGGAGCGTGTGGTACTGCTTTGTGACATTCTCCCCGTGGGTCAGCACTTCGGAGAATATACGATATTAAAAGCAGAAAAGGATGAAAAGATTAAAATTGAAAACACTTACAGAGGACGAACAAAGGATAGAGTGTTGGACAGGACACAAATAAGGTCAGATTATTTTTTAAAGGACTGGTGGATAAGAAAATGGTGTAAGTATTAAACTGCTTGAATTTTCTTAATGTTGACTTTAATTTAGGCAAAATAGAATTAGATTGGGGGGTAATGAGTTAGACAAACAGAAAAAGACAAAGATTGGTTAAGTAGGTAGATGAATGGACAGTGGTCAGAGGTACCTTGTCAATGTCCCGGATGTTTACGTTGACGTAGGTGGCGCAGAGCAGTCGGACTTTGAGTAGAGTGTTAAAGGCCCAGAGGGAGCGGGGAGGAGATCCATCACCTCCACCTGGACAGGGAGACGGCTGAGGTGTCCTCCGACTGAAACACAGATGTCAACTTAACCCCTTCTGTAGTACCTGTTTCTGATTGGCCGTCAAAGATTCTTTAACCGAGTTTTACCTGTAGGAAGGAGTGACGAAGCCTGAGGCTGGAAGCTGAGAGTAGAGACTGTCTTTGGACACGAGCATCAGGTGAGGAAGACGTCCAACGATGATACAGGAGCGGATGTACTGCAGACATCGGGGGGGGGCAGGGGGAGATAAGTGAGAGGAATCGAACTAGTTTGAAAAAAAAAGCCAAATATTTTAAGCTAATTACCTTATACTGACTGAGGGGGAAGTTTTCCAACAGATACTCATCACAGCCACAGACCTGAGAGACACACAGAGACACTGTGAGTTAAATGGACACAGGTGGCAGAGGGGAAGTAGGACAAAGAGACACGAGTAAGTGAGACATTCGAAGACGTGAAACAGTAATGTGAGACAGAACGGCGTACGGGTTATTAAATGGGCGGGTCAGAAAACCAGGTGTACCTTGAGGATGTACTGGTCCTGGTTCTCCTGGACCCTGACTGACAGGTGGATGGACAGTCAGACAGGTGTGCTGGTAGGCAGGTGGATGAACTGACAGGTGGGCAGGTATATTGATAGATAGCTGACAGAAATAGGTGGGACAGCCAGGTATACCTTAAGGATGTACTGGCCCTGGTACTCCTGCACACAGAGGCGGAGCTGCTGAGGGGACAGGTGCATCGATCGGCTCTTCTTCCTGATGGACTCAGCGATTAGCTGCTCAGGTAAACTGTCATGGCTCACCTGGACACAGAGGTGATATGAAAGGTTAAACTATTTTCTTTCTAAATAAAAACATGTCAAAGATGTGTTAAAAAAAACTGGAATGAGGTGAATATGCTCAGATATTACAGAGCAGCAAATATCAAGGATTTAAATTAATACAAAGTATTGCTAAAGCAGCCTTGAGATTATCAAAGTTCATAGTGAGTTTACAGCATTATTTTTAGCACAGGATAGGAAAGAGAGCGCTGCTAGATCATATAATTATTTAAGTTGCACAATCATATCCTTGAATTTCATGTAAACAATGTTTAAATTGTACTACGTCCTTATTTCCCTAATAAGACGGGTGTGACACTAAATAAACCTATTTATTTATTAATCAAAATCAGCCCTTTTCCCTCCTTTTCTAATGATACACTGCTTTAATTTTGACACATGGTTGCATAATTTATGAATGTGGTTAGGAAAATTTGTGCTTATCAATCCTTTTTGACAGATTTCAGATCACTGAATTTTTCAAGCTCATAGCTGATATTGATTTACTTAAGTTAACTGTCATATAAAACATATTACATCAGCATCTGTTGTCTGGCCTTTCTGCCGTGAGTATCATTAGGTACAGGTGACATCACTCTGCAACTAAGGGTGTCACTATAAACCATGGTTTCAATAATAGATTGGAACTGAGATAAAATGTTCTTTTTAAAGGCTGTTAAACATCTTATACTTGTGTTTAGCATGGTTAGCATAAGAGTATTACTAAAAATGCAGTACCTTTGCTAAAGGTTGATTTTTCACACTAAGATGTACATTTAAGCATCCCTCTGTGTTGAAGCGTTGGAAAAGCTCAAAAATATTCATTAAAACATATTTTCTGTTCTGTAATAAATTTAGCCTTGCTGTTATCTGGTGAAAATCTCTCATTGTCTTGCAGATTAGGTAAACCACGGGCATATTGACATATGTTATAGAAAATACACTTTTCTTTTAAATTACTCTACTAAATTTGAAGATTTTTTCACTAAATAATAGCTTTAGACCAGAGTGTTGTTAGTGCAACCTTTTGAACTCACCAATGATGCGTTCATGAAACAGGAAAAGATTAGATTTTTCTGTTTACTGGGTTACAGGTCTGTACTGATGATTCTGGTCTTTTTTTTAGTCCAAAACTCAAAACTGTAAGGAACCTGGGTCAAGTTGAATAAAACTAACACTTAGCCAGATTTACCTTTAAAGTGTATTTCTGCTTAGAGTTTGATGGAGACATAATCACCCAGATGGTCACTATGAGCCGTCCTGCAAAAAGACATACACACCTGGCTAGATCAGACAAACAGTGAGTAACGTAAAGACAGAATCAGGTCTGGTTTAGGAACTGTCTCATGAAATAGACTGGATTCAATAAGACGGACGGGAGTACAGAAATATGTTCAGAGTAAAGTGACACAGACTTGTGCTTTGGCTAAAACTAGATCCAGAGTCCAGCAGAAGAACTGCTTCAGCACCTTTGTCCAGCTTGCTATAGATGTGTTGTGGCAGATGAGGACTGGACTCCACATTGGGGGGGTACACATAGAGTGCTTGGGTGTGTGCCCCGCCCCCCTCCCTCTCCTCCATGGCCTCTCTGCACACGCTCAGTATAGAGCGACGGAAGTCCTGAACCTCTGGGTCCTTCATCATCTCAAATTCACAGACTGGCATCCCAATGGCAAAACCTAAACAGATCAGAAAGTGTTAGTTTGGAGAATAAAGGCATCAACCGTTGGGTTACAGAGAGCGAAGTAGCAGGTCCTACCAATCTCTCGGTTTAGGATCTTTTCCTCCCGGTTCCCTAACGGCTCAATCACCTTCAGGATGGGGTGAAACAGTCGCAGGTCGCACAACCTTCGCGTCTCATCGTAAAACTCCTCCCTCTCAGCCTCCTGGGTCACGCCCACAAAGATGTAGCATGACTCCTCCTAATTAGAGTGGAGAGGTTAGAGCTTCAGTCTGTGACGGATAGAGGGCGGCTGAGTAGTAAGAAAAAAACAACATACCTGCAACAGGTGGTAGAGCGGATACTTCCTGGCCTCGATGAAGAGCTGCTGCTTTATGTTGATGAGGGGAGTTTCTCGGAGGCACTCCAGGCTCACCATCATACCTGTTCAACAAATACAGAGATAAACCACAAGTAAAGAAAGGTGCAAGCAAGAAGTGAGAGAGATTGAATGCAAGCAAGAAAAGAAAAAAGTGTTGGTACTTTAGCAAATAGACCATTAAACTACATTGACACTCATGCAGAGAGGCTAAAGAAACACAACACCACACACTTCTTCAGATAATCAGAAGATTTAGCTGCACAGATGCAGCTGAAACACATAAAAAAATGTAAAATAATACGGAGAATACATTAAATACATACATATGTATGTATGCAACATAAGAAGGCTATTACCATTGGGGAGGCAGCAGTCCACCAGAATCCTCGGGGGCATCAGATGGAGTCCCCATAGCTCCCCTGATGACGGCCTGGGTACCATGGTAACCACCAATCACCAGCTTCCACACCTCAGCACAGGGCTACCTAGATAGACAGACAGGTGAGGTGAATTTACTTCCTAATTTATCTAATAATTTATTTATCTAATTTATTTAATTTATCTAATATTTGGAGGTTTTGTTTAACACAAAACCCAATACAGTATTTAGAAAATTAAAACTAGAATAAAAGATAAAATAACTTAAAGGCCAGAAGCAACAGACAGATGATCTTTAGAGTTTCTTAAAGTATTCAAACTTAAACAAATTGCATAAAATAAGAAAACTAAGCAGTGGAATTTATTTGTACTTAGTCCCATTCAATCTAATAGATTAAAATATCACAGAAGACAGCCTTCAGTTTGAGTCAAATTAAATCTCACTATGAAAACAGGGAAAACCAAAGAACACACATTACAGTGGTGCTTAAAACGAATCTGAGGCAACAATTTGAAAGTCTTGGTTTGGTCTCTCTGTCTACTCCAGTTTCTCTCAGTGTAATCTGTAATCCCTTTTCCCCAGGACTTGTCAAGAAAATGCAGAAAAAAAATCCTCATTTTGACTGTAACTGTAACTCAGGCTGCATTAAAATACAGAAGGTTTTATCCTTTGCTAAAATGCATAGAAAATGTAGATTAGGTAAAATATTTGCAGAAACAGCAACATTATTATGATCAGAGCAATGATTGTGAAAATTCTCTGGTATTTTAAAAATCTGGATCTTGACTTGGCCTCAGGCTAGGTCATGTTATTATTATCTTAATCTAGAGGAGTTTAAAGCAGGACACAGCAATTTGTTTATAAAATAATATCTCCGTTTTGGCAGGATGACTAGTCCCTGTAAACAGATGAGTAGAAATAAGTGGGATAATCTTGTAAATAAAGCTATATTGGGAAAGAAAAAAATTGAGCCTCAAGCTAAGGTTCATTTCCCAGTAGATCAACAATGGAATTTTTTAGATGAAAGACTTGTAGATATAGGTTTAGAGAAAAAGACATTCTTCTCATAGAGGCGACATACAGATGCACAATTTTACTGTCTTTCATTTTAAAATGATGGACTTATGTTGTTTGTGGCAGTCATGACCAAACATCCCAGTTCCGGTTCCAAGATAGCTATAGGCATCAAAGTTCAAGAGGAATTTGTTTCCACATGAATTTGGGAAAACCTTGGAAAACCCTCAACCCTCCAGCCATTCAGGATGCAACACCAATAAATGTAATCTACTATAACTCACAATCAGCCATAAATTTGCCATGTTAGCGGTCAGTACTTGCTGACTAAAGGGGAAAGGAGAAATGTGGAAAAATTCCAGGTTTACGAGCCAAAGATGAGAAAGATTATCATAACCTTTTTGACTGTAAGGCAAGGATCCGGGGTTTTATCAACAAGTATCAACCTTCAGAGCATGGCTGACCTGCATGTGTTAAAACAGATGCAGGGGAAACATTGGTATCTTAAAGAGACTTCATGTATCCATTGACGCCTGGTAGGTCAAAGCTCTTTTTCTTTAAGATGACACCAGATACCTGCACTTGACTTTAAAAACAAACAAAAAATAAAAATAGCTTATGTTTTACCAGCTTTAAGTGCAGATTTTTCTTTAACCAAAAGAATTTCATAGGTTTAAGTAGATCTAGCTGCTCTGATGTAATCCTGTCAACAGGACATTAAACCACATGAGTCATTTCCCACGTAAGATGAAGAGGAACATGAGTAGAGAGTTAAACCAAGGTCAAACATCCTGGACGGTTTGTAAAAAACTGTCAATAAGTTTATTCCTCAATGTCTCTTTCAAAGTTTGCTGTGGGTTCTCAATATCTGTCACATCAAAGTGGATAATTGAGAAAAGGTTTGAAATTTTTATAATTAAAGTAGACTTTTAATTGAGAATAAAAAAAGGCAGAAAACAATACATGAAAAGATAAAATATAATGTATTATGTGCTGTTATTCAAAACACACATGACAAATGATTGTTTGGTTACCATCAATGTGCATATTAATATATTATTTTGTTTATTAGCAAACTACTTTTTAAACCTTCCTGTATAATTGCGAGTCTTCCTGTTGCTTTGGCCTCTTGTTTGGCCTCATGTTTGTATTTATGCATATTTCTAATTTGTCTTCGACATCCAGAGCTTTCAAAACATATCAGTAGGCCTCATTGTCTCAACAGTGTGTTTTTAGGATGAAGCCGTCAAACAAAGGAAGGAAGTAGGACACACACTCGCACACCCACACCCACACCCACCGAACACACCGACAGACTCATACTCTCAAAGACACACATAGGGAAACAAAAGCAGCTGTGTGTGACTGTGTGGGCCTCTGTGTGAGGGGAAGTCAGCTTCCTTCCTTTACTCTCTTCCTGTTGACCATCTGATTTAAACAAGAACAGGTTCTTAAACAGAAACCTTGTTTACAATTTTCTGGCGACATTTATAACAAACAAGCAGTATGAAATCAAGAAAAACAAATCAGAACTAAACTCTTTAATGTAAGTTTTTGTTTCCCAAAAAGAATTCAAGCAAGGCTGTGTGGGTAAACAAAAACTACAAAGCTAAAGCTAAATCAAAGGTATGAAATACAAAAAAAAAACAAAACGATCAAATATATTGCCTTTGCTTATGTTCTGATAAAGAGTTTTGAAAATATCTCAGTGCATACATGATGAAACACTTTGAAACAAACTTCCCGTGTTGTCAAGAATATCGTTTTCTTCAAATATAGTGTTGTTGACTTTAAAAATGTGAAGCAGAAAGTTAAATTTTATGACAAGATGATACATTAATAATAAAAATGAATTTGTTGTTTATATATATCGCTTTTTTGATCAAATTCAATATATAAACGTAAAATCTAACGTCAGAAGAGGGTCACGTGATAATAAATTCACCTGTAGATGCATGATTGATTGACAGGGTTTGGTGATGTCACTTGTTTGCTAAAAGCTAGATAGGATCTCCCTGAGTCTCATTCCCCCAATTCACCCCCCCCCCCCCCCCCACACTATGTCGTGACCTCAGACTCAGAGATGGTTACCATGACAACAGCAGCGCAGCATCCGCGAGGATGGGGCTCACCGACGGACTCACGGACAGCAGAGACATGACAGGCGTACCGTCTTTGTTCCGCTCGTGTCTAACCCTATTATTCACCTGAGCGCGTGTCCTCCGCTCCCATGGCGCGTGCCTCCGCTCATAGCGTCTCCTTGTCCGCGTGTCGGTTCGCCAGCGTGTCTTTCTGTCTTTGTCTCCACCTCTCGAGAACAGTCGGACCCACACAAAGAGATGCGCCGCCGGCGAGACACCGTGGACGGACGCGTCTCCGTTGGCCTGTCGGTTTATTTGTCAAACGGTGTGTCTGTCTCTCAGCGGCTCCGCTTGTTGACCAGCAGCAGCGGGAGGAAAGCCGGTTTCTCGCCGGCAGCCGCAGAACAATGTGTTTGAGGAGGAGGAGGGTGGATGAAGGGCTGGGGAGGGGGGGTGAGGTATGGCTCATCCTGTCCTCTCCCTATCTTAAAGGGCCAGCAGCTTCACAAAGACAGAAGAGCGCTTCGCCTGTCAAAGATTAGGAGGACCAATATTGCTTCTTGATGTACATATTAGACTTTATTTTATTTTTTTCAAAAATCAGACCAGCGTTTGGATCTATGCTCGAATTAATATAAACGACTAAAGGTTTTACCAGTGGACACTATAAGTCTTTTTTATATGATGCCTATTGTTTTAAAGAATATCCTTGGTGGTCAAAGGTCAGATGCCATAGCTACATATATTTTTCAATTGACTCATGCAGATGGAGAGAAACCGGTAACCAGTAAAAACACACTTATCACGGTCTGCAACCCTTTGGTTTCACCAATGAAAGTGTAGCCACATCTTTCAATAATCTGTAAAAAAAAACTTCAGGAGTTTATTTTATTTAGAAAGCACAGAAGTTTTCATCAGGAATTTAACACATCATCACTCCTGTTATCTTTGGTTACACGCTCTTTACCAATGAGAGACATGCAGAGACTTAATCTGAATCTCTTTGTTTGCATTACTGTATATCTGTGCGTGTAACTGTACGTGTGTGTGTGTGTGTGTTCAGGGGGTGGAGCATTCTGGATTAAAGATTACAGTGTCTATTTCTCTGCCTCTGTTTTCTGTACTGATGATTATGGGTACCACATCCCAGCATGCAAAGATGGTGATTATGTCACATCTGTTAGTTCTTTAAAAAAAAAAAGAAAAAAAAAACACCACAAACTCTAAGTACCACTTTGAAACTACTGTCTATATCCATTACAGTACAAATGCTACATATGTTTTCTCATGTATGAATTGGTAAAGGTTGTCAGTTAAATTGAAAAAATAAAACAGCAGAACATGTATGAATTAAGTTACAATATCAACATTTCTCACAAACAGTGGTTCGAATTTTGTATCTTGAAAATTGACAGAATTTCAAATAACACAAAAGTCGCATCAATGACTTTAACAACTTTGAACTTGGTGTTCCAATGACTGATGCCCCCCCCCCAAAAAAAGAAAAAAAAAACCCAGGAGACATTGTACCAGTTAGGTTTGAGTAAAAAGTTTAGATCAAACCCAAGCAAAAATCACATTATTCCTGTTGTAGCATGATCATTAAACTGATCTTTTAGTAGAAATTCAGTGTCATCAATCAGTGCTGGGAAGCAATAATTTAAGTAAAAAAAACAACAACACAAAAGTAAAATTAGATGTCTGATAAACAGAGTTGCAGAAAAAGGATCATGCAAATAAATACAAAGAAAACAAAATAAGAAAAAAGCCAGATGAGTAATTAGACTTTATTAATTTATTACATGATATACTTTAATTCTTTGGCATATGAGCAGCACAGACCAGTTATGTTGTAAAATGTCAGTCTTTTAAACATGTTACTATGACAACATTGTCAGATGAGCATAAGCTCTCACTCAGGTTTGTGAAATGTTGACCCTTGTTACTACATGAGTGTGTAATTGATTGCGTTTAGTTAAACATCACGTACCATTTAGGTTTCAGATTTTGTTTGTTTGGCTGTCATTTATAGCTTTTATTAAATTCATTGAGTCATTTCAATATGACAAAGAAGTTGGTTGAAAAACAAATTTAAAGTAAGAATATCTTAATAAAGCTTGACGAAACTAAAAAATAAAAACTAGTGATACTCATGTGAAACAAGCATTTTAGTAGTTATGAAACTTCTACACTTTTAGATAACACTGCTGTAAAGTTTGTTGCTGTTTCAAACAATATTGTTGTCACCACGCAAAATTTCTTGCTGATGCTGGCAGCTGCATTATTCTCCCTAATCATCCATAAACCATCACTCTTCTGTATAAACCTTATGCTTTTATGAGTGGAGAAAACATTTAGATTCTAAGATGGGCTGCAAAACAACATGAAACAAATCAAAAAGATCAAATTAGCTGCTTGCCTTCCAGAGCCCCAAAAATGTAATTTTTCTATACGACAATAACATCCTTCACCCTCAGGCATGGGAACTTTTACCGTACAAAAAGTGAACATTGCACTTTTCCATTTCTGTAAAATATTATTGAGACCCTGTGTGTCTCGTTAAGTAGATGTTTTGGGTCAGTGCTTTTAGGATGTTGTTTTCTCTCTCCAGCTGCTGGTTCTTCTCCTGTAGCTCTTTAAGTTGCTTTCTTAAAAGCTCCACCTCCTCCCGCACCACAAGCATCAAGTGACTCTTCACCAGATCCTGTGAGGAGAGACAAGTGGAGACAGATAAAAAACAGATGGTGGGGTCAGATGAAAACATTTTTAAAAAGTAGGGAATAGATAAATGAGGACAAGAAAAAAATGAGCTTGAGATTAGTTGAAAGATTTCAAAAATTCATGGGGACAGAAGAGATTGTTGTTAAGCCAAAATGCTTCAGGAGGTGAAGCTGTGTTCATTTGAGTCTACCAGCAGAGGGTGCTGCTTGAAGGTCAAACAGCCAGAAAGTGAACACATTTAAAGATCATGACAAATTCATTATTAAGAACCACAGAACTTTCCAGTTTTAAATGAAATGAAATAGTAGTAACAACAAAATAAAATACTCACCATAGCTTGTTCGATTTTACCATCAATCTCCAGAAGACTGGAGGAGCTGCAGAGAGACACAAAGGTAAGATACACACGGGCAAGACCAACAGGTAAGACATAGTGGAACTGCTCAGAAGTTTACATACACTTGCTTTAGGTGTAAAGTTCATATCCTGTTGTGTTGTCAATGATGCATTTGAATTTGTGCTAGAATAGAGAAACATATTTTTATGTTTGGGTGACCTCTGTGGGTGGAGCTATTTTGAATTGTTAGATTTTAAAGCACAGAGAAGGCATTTGAACATAGTCCAAACGTTTTCTTTCCAGGACAAGTCATCGAACTAGTTGAATGCGTTTTTTTTTATTGTATGTGTTGTTGGTTTTTTTAGCTGTTGTATTGACTTATTGTGAAACACTTTTACATGCTTTCTTGTTTTTTGTACACACTGTCCTGTTGAAAGATGTTGCTGTATTGAAGCGCTCTACCATTTGATCCTAGATGGTCTTATCCCTGTAATTTCTGTGTTATTGGAGAGTATGACCTTTCATTATCAAGAGGATATTGAGCAACCACTTACAGAGGAGATATACAATCTAGCTCAATTTGTTTGCTGTAGATACAAAGAATTTACTATGAGAATATTGTAAAAGCAGTTTTTTCAAACAGGGCATAACATAAAACCTAAAGTTGGTAAGAAAGAAAAATGTAGGATAAAGTTTTATGGCAAATGGGCTTTTAGCAACAAAACAATGAAGCTGAGTTAAATAACTATTTGCAGAGATGGTAAATAGTTTGAATATAAACCAATAATAAATCTATGTTTGGAATTTTCCCTCAGAAAAGTTCAGCTCCCATTAAATTAGACATTATCTGCATCATTTGATCCCCATGGTTACCTGTGACAAAACAGCAATAGTGAGATCATCGCATAAATAATCGCCCATTGGGCCAGGCTCTAGCAGGAACTGACCGACGAAGAGAGGCTGCAGGAAACAGAGGATTCTGGGACACCGAGGCGGTTGAAGTTAATGAGATGATCTCCGATCTCGGTCTGCTGGATGATCGTTGCCGAGTTTCTGCTATCGATTGAGGTCTGGAGGGTGGAGTCAGAGATCTCTGGTTGGATGTTGGAGTGGTGCGTGGCCACGACTCGCGGATGGCTGAGACCTGGCCTTTGATTTTTCTACGCTCCCGCAGCACAACAGGTGCTTGTGGTTGTCTAGCAACAAGTTGCAGAGACCTAAGAGTGAGTGGAGGGGTTGAAAGAGGATAGCGCTGAGAATGAGTGAGAGTGGAAGAGTCAGAGAGCACAGAAGATGACTGCTTCTTCTTTGCACTAGTGGACATCTTCTCTCAGTCATCGGCCTCTTGCAGCAGGACTCTCAAATCAGGAACCAGCTGCATTATTTTCTAATTAGAGTTCAGCTCGAGTTTAGAAATGGGACAGAAAAATCGAAATCCATCTTGGGGAAGAAAAAATTAAATTAGAGCAATGCTCACCCATAGATAATTATTTAAAGCCAAACCAAGTTGTGTCTCATGGTCTTCATTGTCCGTTGTTGATGTCAGCATGAACTTCTGACTCTTTTTGAAGGATAATTAACCCTCATCTAGGTCCAGTTTGTCATTTCAGGACATCCAGATGTTCAGTTTAGATCTATAACTCTTGTACTTCCAAGAAGTCTTTTTCTCCCACTCCCACTCATTGTGATCTGGTTGGCCAACGCCTGATTCCAGCTCCTTCCCACTCACTGTTCTCAGCCAGTGAGAGGCACTGAAGCACTGTGCTCAGCCTACACACACAAACAGAGCCTCATTCATGCTGACACTAAGCATGATGTTTATCATTTTAGTCAGCCCTTCACACTGCTGTAAAACGGGATCTCTAGTCAGTTTTATTCTTATCTGATACAAGGTTAATTCTAATCCCCGAAAGCTTGTACCCATCATCAGTGGGATGTTGATGATGGTAATTTCAGAAAAACTAAGACATGATAACAAAATACATAATAATCTTTGATCTTTACGGGTTAGCTGCAGTGGTCAGTAATAATTTCTAATTTAAAACAATCACATTTCTGGACATTACAGGTATTTCATTTTTTATTAGGCTATACTGAATTTATCTGTAATAGTTTCCTTATCTTTGCTGAAAGGTCTCAAATCACTAATGAAAATGAAGTACATCATCACTAGGGGTGGAAGCTGTTTGCTGTATCAAAACACCAGCCTTAAAACTAAAAATTCCAGAAACAACACATGTAAAACACTGCCTCCAAAATTCCCCTGTCACCAATGAGTCATTAGATGAACATGCTCTTTTTGACCAACAATTGATCCTCATCTAGGTCCAACAAGCCATCTCAGGACCTCCAAGTGTTCACTTTAGGCTGTAACTTGTGCTTGCAGGAAGTCTTTTTTCTCCCATTTCCACTCAATGTGATCTCTTGTTAATCTCTGGCTAATACTGTATCTGTCCAACACGGGAGCCTTCGGTCACATCAGTTTACAATAGACACCTCTACAAAGCTAGAATAGAACTGGTCTTCCTGTGCAGAAACTCTGCTTGCTTGGCTGAAAACCTCTCATATATTTTTGTTATTTATTGTTATTTGCGGTCCAAGGTATTCTTACTTGAGTAAAAAAAAATTTTAAGTAGTGCTACTCTTACTTGGATACAATTTATATTTAATACAATACTCTAACCACCCCTGCTGATAACCTTTTCTTCACTATCATTCCATCATAAAACCCACTAGACCACAGGCAAATTTTGCAATAATTGTTCACTGGACATTCAGTACGTTTGTTTTATTGTTGGTGTTTTTGTTTTTTTGTTTTACTGTGCTTGTTCTGGTCATCCTTTACCTGTTACTCGAATTTTCTCTTCTCCTTTCAATGTCATTATAGCCTAAAGTGTCTCATAACATCCTCAAGTTAAGAACTACAAAGGTTACAACAAGTGGATTATGCCAGGCTTCTTGTTTGTAGAGAAAATGTATCAAGCCATTAGAAAGGCCGTCGGTCACACCTCACCAAGGGCCTAAATACCAGACAATACTAGCTGAATAATAAACTGAAAAAAAAACAAAAACTGGTCTGCTACAAAATGGGCCAGAGTTAATGTCCCTCATTGGTCTGCGAGGTCCAAATCCAAACAAATTCTGGTGTAGTTTGCTTTGTTTGTGGGACAAACCAGCCTCAGTACCCAATTTCTGAAGATATACACTTTTTGAGACTGACCAAGCTAACATGGCATTATCTGTACGAAGAATAAATATTTCCCCGCGGGAACCAATAAAGTATATTTACATTGAATTGAAGAAGTCCTACTTGATCATTATTTTTTCCTCAACAAATCTGCTCTCTGCTTGAGCGGGGAAACATGGGTCCAGACACAGTGTCTCCTTTGCCTTTTTTTCATGCATTTTCCAAAGTTATACCAATATAAGAAACATGATTTGAATGAGTTTTGATAGGATAATTTGTCAGTTGAGTAACAGTCCAAATTTACAGAACAGAAATGCAAGAACATTAACGAAGCACAATTACAAATTCAAAAACCCAACATTAACAAAAAAATCAACATTAACATAAAGCACAACAGTAATGAAGCACAATTACAAAGAAGAATGATATGGCTTGTTTGTGAGGCAGCAAACAACAATCCTTTTGTCATTGTTCAGCATTGTATAAACTGTGTCAAAAGTCTTGGAGTGATACCATTGAGACCATACGAATAGACCTCGGCACAGAGAACGGGACTGTAGCAGCAAAACAGTGTACCCTCCGCAATGCGCATATGGATTATTATGCTGGGTCATGAAGCCACAGTTATAGATCATTCACAGGTAATCAACACACCAAGTCATGGTGGTCTTTTTTCAGAAGAGGAAGGGGGTACATATCTGTGTTGTTCTTGTAGTGCTTTTGTTAATATTGTTGTGTTATTGAATTTGTAATTGATCTTCATTAATTTTATTGTGTTTTTGTCAATGCTGTAGTTTTTTACACCTCAGGGCCATCGTAGTTATCTCTTTTACAGCAGTCAGGATTAAAGTTGGCCTCTTAGAGCAAAGTTGCAGAGATGCTGTGATGTCCGGGTTGTGGTCAGTTAGACATGAACCCTCAGTTGAGCTAATTTAACAACTGCTGCACAAACAACCTTCAATAGCTGTTTGTGGTGATGAGGTTAAATAATTCATTATGAACTCCTCTGTTTTTCCGTCCACCTCCTCTGTTAAGGGATGGCTTTTCCAGGTTAACAAAGATGGCTTCTTTAACCCCCCTCTCAAACCATCTGTCTTCCTTGGCTAGAATATGGAGGTTGTTGTCCTCAAATGAGTGTTCGTTAGCCTTCAGGTGTAGGTGGACCACTAAGTCCTGTCCTGAGGAGTTAGCTCTCCTGTGTTGAGTATGTTTGTGTGTTGTGTGTGTTGTGTAGAGGTTGCTTGCTCCTGGGTGTCTTAATTTTGGGGTGAACCAGTTTTTGTCTCAGGGTGTCACCGGGTTTGAAGTGCTCAGGGATACGGTGCTGGTTAAAGATCCTCCTTAGTTTTTCAGAGACTACAGCTGTTTTCTTCCCTCTCAGCAGGCCTCTTCTTGTTGGCTTTTAAGAAAGCCCATCTGGGGTAGCCACAGTTCTTCAAGGCTGTCCTGATATGTCCCTATTCTTTTGTCTTCCCTCTATTGGTGGTGGGAATGGTTTCTGCTTGTGTCTGGAGGGTTATGATGACACCTATTTTGTGTTCCAGTGGGTGGTGTGAGTCAAAACGGAGGTACTGGTCAGTGTATGTGTGTTTCCTGTAGACTTCTAAGTTGAGTTGTCTGTCTTTAATTATGTGAACCGGGCAGTTCAGGAAGGCAAGGCTGTCATCTTTCACATCTTCCTGGGTGAACTTGATGTTTTTGTCCACTGCGTTGATTTAGTTTGGTGCCCATGTATGAGTGTAAAGCTCTGCTTTCCCCTTCTTACATGTATAAATTCGCTACTATGGGAGACACAGGAGAGCCCATCGCACACCCCTGTTTCTGCCTGTAGGAAGCTTGGTTAAATTGGAAGTATTTGGTGCAAAGACGCAGGCCCAAAAGTGAACAGATGTAGTCAGTTGTCTGGTTGGTCTTATCTGGCAGAGGATGACCTAAATTTACACGTTATTATCTAGGAATAAAGAGATCTCAAGAAGACTGAATAAATAATGTTGCACAAAAACAGAAAGTGCAGATAAAAAATGAAAAAAAAAGTGACATTTTTTATTTTTCTATTCATTATTTTCTCTGACAGAATTTTTTTATAAGCTTGTTAAATAGGTAAATGTAAACATTTTCATTTTGAGGCACTTACAGATGCAACATCTTTTTTTGTTGTGGGGTGTCTGTAGATAATAAGTAACTGATCTAAACTCCTTTTATTTGCAGATGAATCAGCAGATGTAATATATTATCAGACTGAACTGAAAAGCCCCGGTTGAAAAGAGTGAGTTTAAAATACATACAAAAAAACAAAACAAGAAAACTGATGTAACATGGTTTAACTTTAAGTTTGTTTTATTGATCGTTTAATGATCTCAACAGGGAAACCTTGTGGAACAGAGGATTACATCATTTACTCTGAAGTGAAAGTAGGAGTTGCAGGTATAGTCACTCCAACAGTTTTAGTACTTGGATGTCTCCATGTGTCTTAAACTACAGATAATTAGGGGTCACCAAGGGGTTCAAATAATAAGCTTTATTGATCAACATCTACATATTACTAGACATATAAATGAAATTGTTAGATCAGAAAAAACAGCCAAGGACTCTTACAGTTTCTTCTTGATATCATGTTACTTGAAAAAAGGATGTCCATTTGATCTTGTAAATTATTTTAGTGTTCTTTCTTATTGTGGAGTTGTTATAAACCACACCAACACGGCATCCAGTAGTTTTCTATAGTCTTTGTAAATATCAGTGTTTTTGCTGTAATCCTGGGCATTCATCAAAATTCTATTTAATTCAAAAAGAATGTATTTACCACAAACGCAAACAAAATGTAGTAGTAACTCATATATATAAAAAAATCACTCTCTCACCCTTGTAGGGCCGTATCTGTATCATCCTCAAGCTCAGGTCTTCTACCAGAGACCTGGGAGTTTGAGGGTTCTGCGCAGTATCTTAGCTG
>JAUZNJ010094929.1:0-21957 GCA_034780135.1 Jordanella pulchra
ATAAATTAAATGACGTCGATAGTTTTTATTTATTGTGCGATTAATTGATTTATCGTTTATCGCGACAGGCCTAGTTGAGAACTTTCTTTTCTGAGCATAGATGTGTCTGTGAGGATGCATTCACACTTGTTTCGTCCTCTTGTTTTGGCCCAGACTTAAAGCAGACTATCTTTTCCCGTTTGGTGCCTTTTGCTTTCACATTGGACTTTTTACAAGTTAATCAAAACTTGTTACAAATAAGTGATCGTTTCTCCAATTAGACAGACGCTGCGGGCAGGACCGTTTCTGTTGAGTTAATAAAAAAAACATCTTCAGCTGGAGATTCATGTTGATCAGCAGCTCATCTCGTGCAGGTTTTGAATTTGTTTTGCATCCTTCAGCACGCTTGGGACGCAAACCTGACGGCAGTAAAGGACCTTTAGTCATGGATCACTGAGGTTCTAACTTTGGAAAAGAGTTTCATCTTCTGGGTGGAAAGTTGAAGAAAGCAAGAGGATATTATAGATCTGGGGACGAGGAGCACAAGAGTCAATTAAATTGACAAGAAACAGACCTATTGAGCAGAGTGCCACTTGGGCTGTGTCTGCTCATGTGCTAAGCTGTGTAAGAGCCTCTTTCTCCTCAAACAATAAACCCTCTCATCCGTAGGGCTGTCTCTGCTGTGGGTGACCGCGTCTCCTTTGGCATTTACTGACAAAGGAGAAGCTCACAAGTCAAACACAAACGGTCTAACATGGAAGGGATTCATTTTCCAGTGTGGGCTCTTTGGAGTCCCGTTGCCTAACAGTTTCCTAATGACGTCCTGCTTCCCTCCCCTCCTCCCATTTTTCAGATTCTCGAAGTGACGGTGACAGCGCGGGACATCGACAGGGAGCACCACACCCAAATCAAGCGCTGGAAGAAAAACCGCGGGGAGCTGAACTTTAAGCCAGCTCCGAGGATGCACGGCGCTCGCATCATCATGTTGGCCGAACCACCCAGGCGTCAGGACCTGACGCAGAACCCCACCATCGTGCTGGAGGTGCCCGAGCCTCCTCAGCAGCTCAACAAGGGCAAAGAGGAGAGGAAGAGCAAGAAGAAAAAGAGCATAAAGAAACCGCCCACCATTGAGGAGATCCCAAACCCGTACCCTCTCCCCACTGACCCATCTCCTCCATCCTCAAATCCGCCAGCCCCTCCTCCAGACAGCAACGTGGCGCCGGAGACCCCGCCTGAAGCTAAAATGGACTCCAATAACCAGCAAACGGCGCCACCTACAGACCTTCCTGCTGCCAAAGAATCCACTCTCCAGGAATCCACACAAAGCCTTAGCAGCTCAGAGCAGGATACATACCTGTAGCTGTAAAGCCGTGTGTTTTTGTACGCGTTTGTTTGCGTGTATGTAAATGCACCAGCATCCTACAATCAAAAACCAGCCTTTGCCAAGATCTACAACTGTTCAGCTTTTTTTGCTGTTCTCTTGCTGGAATCTTTTTGGTTTGTATTCATTTTAAACACAAGTTTGCCTATCATATTATTCACATAGTCTGAAAACTTAAGTGCAAAGTGTACAACTACTTAAATCTTCCATTTAGTTGGCCACATAAAGCTGCAGGTGCCATTAGATGCTTAAAATGTGTTCTTTAATGCATGTCTTTATTTACAAAGTGTTGTCTTTGGATTGTATAATATAGAACTTAAAGAATAAGAACGTGCCAAAGGTTGCGCAGCTTTCACTCATTCCTAACACTAGCAGTTTTAACAGTTAATAAGGTGCTGAAAAGTCACTGGTTTCAGTTTTTGAAAAATATATTACTAGTTTGGTCCACTAGAGGGCACCATCGCACTGCCCTGTGCTGTGTGTTGCATTGCTATTCCTAAACCTGGAGTAATGAGTTACTAAATGTGGTCTGTTTTTGTTTATCACAGATAGTTTTTTTTGTTTATCACAGATAGTTTTTTTTTGTTTATCACAGATACTTTTTTTTTCATTTGGTCTCTCGTTCTGCAGTTATTTATTCAGTTAATCTTCTGCAGCCGTCTTCCATCAACTGGTTTCTGCATGGTTGTGACGGAGGACACTGGACATTCCTTTGACACATTCCTATCTTCTTAAATGCTATTCACTTTGGAAACGGACTCCTTCAGATATTTGTTAAATAAGAACAGTAAATGACTGCGGATCACCTATTGGTGCTGACCTTTCCTCTGTGTTACTTGAGAGTCCGTATGTTCTTAGGTCTTTATTTTTGTTCCTCTTTTTTTTTTTGGCGGCTAGATCTTCCAAAGAAAATGACTGTTCTGAGACTATCAATGTTACATCTACAGGCCTTTGCTGTGTGTACAGCTAATGGGGGGGTTATGGGATTTCCACATGGGAGAATTGTAGCAGTTCTCTTTGTAATTACTAATACTGAGAACTTCAGGTGTTTCAAGGGTTTTTTATTCTTTTTTAAAACACAAAATCAGCGTCATTCCAGCTCTTTATCACTAAATCTAAGCACCCACTTGTAAATGTGAGAGTGAATAAGAAAAAAATATATATATATATACATATAGATATCTGTAAAAAAAGAATTAAAAACACACAACCAAGAAAGCAGTGAGGAATAGGAGGATGATGGCTGTATATTGTCTGCAATTTATCTTTCTGACATCGTTTTTTTTTATGTTTACTTGCCTTCTGTGTAGATATGACATGTAAAATATTATTTTCTCTAAAAAAAAAAAGGATAGTGCTAAATTTGTGATAAGTGATTGAAGAAACCGTCATCTGTCAATCAGAATAGGACAATTTGTAACACTAGAAAAAAAAGGTTCAAATGTGGAGTTTGTAGGAAACGTTCCCATCACTCACTCTTAAGAAAGAGTTTGCATTTTTTAACTTACACTAGGTTAATAAAGGAGCTGTCTGATTAGCACGATGTTGCAGTTATTTAGTTACAAAAAATGTTTTGGGTTTTTCTCCCTTGAAACGTTTCTTTTGCACTTTTGATTTCCATCTGCCAGTAATGCAGTGTGCCCTGTTGACCAGTAGATGGCAAAAGGGAGTCACTGCTTTGAACTGTGGGATACATTGACATTTTGCACCATTTACACTTTAGTCTATAAATAAAGATTACTGCATATTTCCATTACATTTGTACACATGCTACAGCTCTCATTTTGAATAAAGTCTATAAATCTACTTTAACATCATTTTGTTTGTGCGTCAGTTATTTCTCAAAGCTGCTCACTCTGTAAAAACAGTCGTCTCCTTCCATAGATTATATTTCATTTGCATGTTGTAAAAAATGTCAGTATCTCTTAGTGCTAGAATTAGTCTCCAAAAGCTAAAATCATAAATTTTGTTTTAACTTGTATCATTACATTTTATAAAAGAAATATCCTTTATGGTCGGTGGTGGGAATGGAAACATGCAGATGCAAGGATGAGAAATTAAAGAGAATAACATTAAGGCAAAATGGCAACATTAGATGAATACCTGTATAGTCATTAGTTCAAAGTAGTGATTTTATGTAGCTGTTGGCGTAGTTGGATTTTGATGTTCTGATGAAATGACTGCATTATATTAAGGCTGTCATATATGGCGGGTACATCATAGCAGGATTTATTGTCCACATTCTCGTCGCTGCTTGTTCATTTGTTGCTCGTTTGACCCACCAGCTAAAGCACCTCCTAAGCAGTGGTTCATCTTTCCTTTTGTTTAGTCTAGCTGTCTGCACGCTGCCTTAATTCCTTCACATCAGCTTTTAATAATTTAGGCCCAAGATGAGTAGAAATGTGTTGTTTGGTTTAATGCAGGCATAAAACATCTACAACCGAACACAATATGTAAATGATCAGTTCTCCGATTTGTTTAGTAATTGTTTTAATGGGCTTTTAGGTTTTTTTCATTTATTTCAGTTTAAGGTTTTTTATTTCAAAAATGAAGGCGATACAAGCAGGGCTTCTTGGAAGTGAAAAAAAACTAAACTGATTATAAAATATAGCTGGATTATAACAAACCTATGAGCTTGCTTTATGGAGGAAGCTAAAATCATCGGCGTCTTTACATTTAGGAGTTATGTTGTTCTACAACAGCAAAATGGAAATAAAAACCTGGTACATTATTGAAGCGTTTTACATTCCCATTCTGTGAGCTATAAAACAACTTAATGCCTCAGAAGATGGTTGTTTAGATAAATGACAGGTTGCTATTCTTTTGTTAATTCACTTTGAGCTACCAAATGCTCCTTTTTCTCCTCTTTGGGGTGTGAGATATTTCAGAGTTTGCCTCAGGCTTCAAAGAGTTCAGTGCAAATTGCAGCCTTGATGACCTCGAAAAGCCTGTTAACTCATTCCTAATCGTCCAGCAAGGTGTCATCTACAGCTGTTGACCTGTGGTCAGCAGGAGGTGAGCAAAGGGATTAACACAGGCTGCAACTTGTAGGAAACTGGCCAATGTCTGAGTTTTTGAAACATTTAAGGCAGCAGCATCTCAGGTGTGTAAAAGTTCTCACATTTGGTCCCATTATCTTAGAAATTTCCAATATATTGATTGTATGATTTCAAGTCATAGATCAACACAAAGTAGCGTTGATCAGAGAGGAAAGTGAAGAGAAAAGAGATTTTTTATTTTTACACAAATAAAAATCTAAACTTTTATGGAATTTATTTTCTCAACCAAGACTTTTTAAATCACACAAGGTAAGACTTGACCTGCCTTCAGTTTAATCTCAGTATAAATCCAGCTATTCCGCAAAGGATTACTTTTCTTTTTCCGTTTTAAAACCTTGCAAGACATTGCTGTTTACCTCAACTAAAAGACTAAACTATTTTGGTAAAGACTTTGCAAATCTAGCCTTTTTGGAATGGTGACCCCATGAATAGTGAAAGATATGAAACCAACGTTAAACTTTATGGTCTTAATGTAAAACAGCATTGGTTTAAAACTCACTGTGCACATCATCCTGAACAGAGCACCCAAACCATCAAAATAATTAAAAAAAAAACAGTTGAGCCCGGATGCTGTGGTTTTTGCAGGAAGGACGGTAGTGAAGCTAAAACCTGAGATAAAGGAAGAGCTTTACCTTTCAGTGGGACAACAAGCTCCATAAACAACAAACTACAATGAAACGGCTCCGAGTTAGAAAAACCCAAAGTACAAACCAGTAGAGAGTGATCCATCCAGACTGTCTGAGCTTGAGCCATTATTCAAAGAAACATAAGACAGAGTTCTCTAAACATGAACTGTATCACAGCTGTGATTAATGCCATGTAAAATCCTTAAAGCCTGACTTTAGCTGAACCAATAGGGAATATTATGCTGTCTGCTGATGATTCCCCACATAAGGAACATGAACAGTTAATGTTTGAGGTCCCCGAGGAATGCATGCACCGTCACGCTTTCCCTCTTTGCATCGGACACCTGGCCCTCTTTCAGTGCCACCGTTCCATTTACATCTCAAAAGAGGGTGACCAAGAGGGCTTTCTCTGTGCTCCCTTCCTCACTCAAGAAATGATCTGATTTATCTCTTCATCAACGGAAATATATGCCTTCGGAGGGCCACTCTGCCGCTCCCATCCTCAGCTAATGGAGACGGTAGACGGGAGCAGCAAAAAAGAGGGACTTGTGATCCTTCGTGTGATCTCAGACCCAACGGACCCCCATGTCACAGCGCTTGATTCATGGGATGCGGGTGACTTTCTCTCTCTGCTCCCAGGCTCGGTGTGTAAAGGCACAGGGGAGGAGGTGTGCTGGGGGGAACACTGAAGTGAGCATGTGTTCCTGAAGTATCCGATTCCCACGTTTGATGGAGCATGACAGGTTGGCTCAGGTTAGATTAGAAGACCATTGTTACAAATACGGGAGGACGGTGCAGGTGATCTCTCTGCATCAGGGAGAATAAAAAGTTATTTATTGCACCAAGGGAAAACATCAGTTGTGCTGGCCACATTTAGACGGGCGTTGCTGTGCTAATATGAGTGAATGACTGCATCACACATATTTGTTCTGTAAATGCACCCCCTCATCTTCTTTTTAAAACTGTGAAACAGTTCTTCTATACGCTGAACACCCTTTTACCAACATGTTTGTCATTTTCTGGGAATTGTTTGAGTTTGGGTCTGGTCTCTGGCCTTGCAGTAGTCTTCTGGATGGAGCCATCACAGCTCTGTAAATGTTTTTCCATCCTGTGGTCCCTTTGAGCCATATTAGACCAATGCAAACAGAGACTACTGTTGAATAAATGCTTGGAAATGTTTCAAATTTAAAGCAAGGAAGACAGAGACTTATTAACATAGAGGGTTCAGGCTGCTTTTAGAAAAGGCCATTTGGCATCCATGCAGTTTCCATTATAGAATCTAGTTTCCACTATGGGTCCACAAATGGCTTCACATGTTACTTAGCTTGTAAATATATCGCAGAATAACACCCAAAAATTCTCATGGGTGCATTTGGTGTTTTAAATGTCATTACAGTTCTCATTCCAGCGACTCCCAGTGGGCATACTCCTTTCAGAAAAGTATAAAAATGAACCACATGAAGAGGAGGAGATGCTGAAGTTCTTAAAAAGCCAGATCCTAAAGGAATGGTTGAGGAGTTTTAGATAAATTATTGCCAAAAGGTTATAAGCAGCTTATACCTTAAATGCAACACACATCTCTTAACATCCAGTATAAACACAGAGTAAATAGTCTTGGTGGCTAAAGCTAACGTATGATCTGGGTTGGACCAAGACCAAAACAGGCTTCAGCTGTCGTCACTCCAGTCTCAGAAACATTGGGTTTAATTAGAAGCTTCTCTGTGACCTTTGTCATGCTTTAGGCAGAATCCAGTTGATGGATTCAGATATCGAGGTTCTTAAACCCTGTTCCCTCATGGGGGAGAAGCAGAAACTATAGTTTGAATGAGATTTAATTTATTTTTAGTTTCAGTAAAAATGTAAAACAAAATATGTGTTTTAATGGCAGAGGGATTAAACGATAAAAGGAAGCTGCTTTTGATTTTCAGCTTTATTGACATTCTCCATCATAAGCCTGCCTGCCATCGCAGATTTTTTCCTTCAAAAGTTTCCCTACTTTTGTAAATCTGGATTAGCAGCTTTCTCATTGTTTGCTCTCTCTGCCATGATATTGAATTATCTAAACCTTAAAATGTGTATTTGTTGGATTTCCTTTTAGCTTTTTTATTTGTAAGGAGAATGAAGTAGAGGATCAACCAACTGAGGTTGGAGCAAATTTGCCATCAATGATCGATTTTCCTCTGTAAAAAAAAATCTAAAAGAATCCCAAAATATCTTTAAGTTTTAGAAGTGAAAGGTTCTATTTTTTGTTTTTATTACAGCTACAGAGCATGACTGTTGGAAGATACTTTAAATGTTCCATACTCAGAACGTGTTTCAGACAGGAATATCATTGGTGGTTTACTGCCCCTCTCCCCCTCTTAAAACTAACCCTTTTCTGTAAACAGGTTTCAAATCCAAACATCCCAACGTTATTTACGTTGAGAAAATAACAACCGCCTAAACCAATGTGTTTTTCAAGCTTCTGAAGTTTCATTTAGGGCCGTGCAAGTTTGACTTGTTATTGGCCGCTGTCATCAACAGCAGGTAAAGTATCAACTGCTTCAGAAATCCTGAACTACTTCTTTTAGGGTCTTGCTTTTTAAGGACTAAATCACAATGCTGTGTTTTCAGTTTTTTATTGTTAACTTTACACCTGACATCCAATGCTTTAAGTGGGTTGGTATGCTGCGGTGTACAAAGAGGTGAGTAGAGTACCCAGAAATTTTACTTAAGTAAGAGTGGCACTACTTTAACATTTTATTACTCCAGTAAAAATAGAAGGTAATCTTCTAATATAATAATCACTTACTATGGTAAGAAAAAAAAAAAACAGTACCTGGCAAAAGCACTGAGTAACTGTTCCTGGTAACATTTGATATAATGTTAAAAACTTGTGTAATTAGACAGAATTTTATTTCCAAATTCTGGTATTCTAAGGTATCAAACAAATAACCAAAAATACAAATAAATTACATGATTATAAAATAACAAATTCAAGCAGATGAAAAACTTTTCAAAAACTTTTTTACTACCCAAGGGAAGGGAGGTCAGACTCCAAAAACTAGAATTAGCACATTCATCGAGGTATCTGATGCTCCAAAAATATTTTAGACATTTTTCAGATAAAATGTAAGATCAGGGTCGGTGCAAACGAACAATAATTCAGTATTTTTCCGATTTATTCTCTTTATTTCCAAAATAACATTTTAATATTAATCCTTTGAAAACAGCTTCAATAAATAACAGGAAAAATTAAATTATTGGAATTTTTGTGGTGCATATACTTTCACGCGAGATAAATTTGTTTTACCTATCATAGAAGGAAATTAACCAAGATAACAGATTTTAATGATGAAATAAGAACAATGAATAAAAGGCAACATTGTGAAATGTAATCTAGAACTAGGACGCATCCCATAAAGTGCTGTAAGAATAGTTGCTTGTTTTTTAAAAATATTTCTTGCTCATATCTAATAATATTCTTTGCACATTTTTATTTTAGATATTTTGTTATTGTGACCAACTGTTATAATTATGATTTATAACAAGTACTCTTTATTTATATCATGAAGATTTGATATAGAAGTGGTTTCGTTTTTTTATTTTTATTTTTCATTCAACAAAACTATGGATCTATAGATCAATAGCTAGAGCTATATAAAAATATTATCCAGGTTTCTGTTATCATTACTATTTATATAGCTTAGAGTACAGAGACTTTTTTCCACCTAAAGGATGGCCTACATCCCTTTATCACAACCTCCCTGCGCTAAACTAAGCAGTTAACGGATTTGTATCCAGTTACAGTGAAAAAAACTTTTGTAGCCCCAATGAACTTTTTTACATTCTGTTCAGGACTTTTTACGTAATGGAAAGCCTCCCTCAGAATTACCTGCTTAATCACCTAACTGAACCCACTAACGGTTTCAAAATAGTCATCCAACACAGGCCTTAAACCCCTGCTTTCAATCTTAGAAGTAACAAGCATATCTGTCAAGCTAGGTTCAAACATACGGGTGTGTGGTGAATATAAGGTAAGTGAGGCGTACTAAATGGATAAGCAAATCACCTGCCTGCACTCACTGAGCCCAAGGGGAAACTGTGCTTACAACGATGGGCATGTTTGGGCTATGTGGGGGTAAATGTAGCACACCTGTGTGGTTGTCACACCACTTGAAAAGTTTCCATCTAATCTCAATCACTTGTCCACCCAAACCCCTTCCATCGCTGTTGCACCCATCCACGCGACCTCTCGACCCTCTGCTTCCCCGACTCAGCAGTGCCAGAGGCACGTGCAATTATGACTGTGAAGTCTCATCAAGTAAATGGAACATAACCAGCGGCCACATTTTTCCCCACACTAGCTGACTTCACTTGACTTCCCTCTGTCGTTGGTATCTGCTGGAGGTGATTAAAGCTGTCATGTTGCTTTTTCTACAACATAATTGTGTTCTCTTTGAACTGTATTTTTAGTAAAATTAAACCGAAGGAATGAGGATGGTGAAACAGGGTTCCAGCACAGACAGGAAAACTATGGAAGCGTTAAACTGAAACTAAACTTAATTGCATTTATAGCTTTAATTGTAATAAAACAGAATATAACGTTGGTAATGTAAAGCCTAAAAACTATGACATATGAAATAAGATTTTAAAGCCTCCTTTTCATAGATTCTTTTGGTCTTTCTCCAATTGTTGCTTTCTGCTCGGACAGAACTCATAAGGTTATTAACCAGAGCAGGTTCCTAGGATTGCACCATCAGACTGTTTACTCCTATGCCTGCCTGTCGAGGCTGCTGGCCAGTGGGTGATGAGTTACAGACACAGATGGTGGGCATCAGCAGGCTGGCTGGGGGTAGATTAGCAGCCTACCAATGTCTGAGTAACCCCCCCAGATCCCACTCCTACTGAGCCCCAGAGGAGCGCCTGTCTGTAACTCTACTCGCCTCTGAAAGCCTCATGTGTTGATGGAGGCCGACCATGGGCTTATCTCGTCTCATTCCAACACCAGTGGGCCCAGTGGGCTCCCAGAGAGAGGAGGTGGGGGGATGTCTGATGGGAATGTCTGTATGAGCAGGCCTGTTTTGAAAGAGCAATTCTGTTGCCTGATATTGGCAAATTAGAGGTAACTCAAGGCCAGCAAATAAAGTCTTCTCTAAATGCTTCCACATTTGCACCTGTATATAACCATGATGTAATTCTTCATTTTTTCAGCTCTGTGACTTCATGGGATTTATATAAACATGGGTCCCAGTCTCTTTGTGAGCCCACCCTTGGTTTGTGGCTGCCACCTCCCTGAGGATGTGTTGGTAGTCCCGTCCACTGATGCATAAAACCTGCTTACAGTGCAACTTTTTACATCATGCTTCATTGCCTCATTCATGTTCCACTGGAAAGGAAGCCCAGTTCAAACAGTCCAGGTCAAAGGTCAGCCAGATGCGGAGATGTGAGTGCGGGAGTCGAGAGGACTGGGCGGCCAGTGGGTTGGTGTTTATTTTAAAAACACTGGGAGCAGATTAGTTTTGGAGCCAGTCTCCCTGAGCCATATGGGGAGGAAGTCCTCTGTATGAGGCTCTTAACAAACCATTGTTTGGCATCATTTCTGGTCACCACTAATGATGAGTTGATGTTGCTGCCAGCCGCACACGCATGTGAATGCAAGGATGTGCTGTCTGCTCCGCTTCCATTCTGACCGTAATAGAGTATTGAATGATAGCGTTAGCAATGGTTGACAAGTTTTTGAGTCATTAGTGGAGTTGGCACACGCAGGTCCTCAACCCCGCTTGGCTGGGAGTTAAAAACAGGAAATGGATGCATCCCCGCCACCCTTAGCGCCAGTCTTAGGTCTCCCTCCTGAAGATGTTTGCGTGTGGTTCATCTTCTGAAGACTAGCAACTACTTCCTTCCATTGTTTTGGGTTTTTGTGACGATTGTCTCTTTGATGACCCAAACTGTCATCTCTCAGTGAGACTGATGGATCTGTGTCAACACACTAGACTTCACACAAGCTTCAGCACACACTCGTGTTTTGGCTGAACCCTTGTTTGAACTCCAGGGTGTAACAAATATCTTTCTTACAAATCAAACACATTTACAGAGCTTTGCAAAAGCTTTCTTACACAGAATCAAACTTTTTCCTAACTTTTCACATTAGAGGTCCAAAATTAAATGCCATTGTTATTGTTTTCCAATATGTTTTTCATAAAGATATATTTATTTAACCCCTTATACATCTACACGCACAAAAAACAGAATTTCTGCTCAGCCCTGTTTAGAACATTGTTTAAACTTATTCAATGGTGATGGAGAGCATCCAGAACAATTTTCATTCATTCATTCATTCATTCATTCATTCATTCATTCATTCATTCATTCATTCATTCATTCATTCATTCATTCAATTTGTTTTGAGCAGAGATGTTAACCAAACACAAATTAAACTGTGATTTCAAAGAACAGAGGATGACATTTTCTTATAGGGGTTTCAGTGCCCAGATGATCCCAGAGGTTATGTTGTCGGGGGCATATATGCCTCTAAAGGGGTCTCCAAAGGCAAACAGTCTCTGGGTGATGGATTGACAAACAGTGGTTCAAAAAGCTTCCATGATGAAAATAAAGACTGAGGCACGTGACATCGCCTGGTACAACGGAGCCAGGACCCCAACCCTGGAGCCAGGCTTGAGGTTGAGGTTAATCAATGAGCGCCTGGTTGTCGGGTTCTACCTCGCAGGATCAGGCTGGGCCCTGCCTGAAGAAGTGACATGAGGCCATCCCCCAGTGGGCTCACCACCTGCAGGGGGAACCATGAGGGACCAGTGCGGAGAGGATTGGGGAGCGGTCAGAGGTGGAGGTCTCGACGACCTGATCTGCAGATGCTTAATCTTGCTGTGGGGACGTGGAATGTCACCGGGCTGCGAGGAAAGGAGCCTGAGTTTTTGTGGGAGGTGGAGCCATGCTGTCTAGAAATAGTCAGGCCAGCCTCCACACAGCGCTCTGGTGCCCAGCTTCTTGAGAGATCCTGGACTCTCCTCCACTCTGGAGGGGTCCACGGGGAGAGGTGGAGGGCAGGGATGGGTTTGCTTGTCTCCCCAGCTCAGCCGTCGAGTGTTGGAGTTTACCCAACACTTTATGTGAGGGTCGCATCCTTTCGCTGTTGTTTTGGCCTGCAGTCCAAACCATCTGCTATCTTATTTCCTTTTTCCTTTATTTTTTGTGTGTCCTCTTTTGCTAATATGGCTCAGGGAATAGATGTCCTGGAGCTAAATGGTATCCCAACAGTTTTGCTTTCACAAGTGGATGATTATGACTCTGTCATATGCTTCCACGTGTACATGAAACTTTATTGAAAATTATTTGGGGAGTAAAATATTCACTGGACACGGAGACAGAAAGGTAGCTGACAAAGAAAGAAGGAAAAAATAAAACAAACCGGCTGAAAATACACAATACAGAAGATCTACAGTTACTCCAAAGAGTCTGCTTCCACTCCTGTATGAAACAGAGATAGAAAAGAGAGACCATAACAGCAAAAAGACAACAGACAACCAAGATAAATATCAATCAAACAAACCCTCTTAATTCAGAAGATGGAGGGAGCTTATTTGATATTGCAACAGTAATAGTTGCTTTCAGGGGGGCTTTATATCAAGATCTACGGGTCTAGCGTCCCTAATGGCCCCTGTTGCTTTAATTAGTTTTTTTTTTTCCTCATATCTCTTTTATAAAAGCCAGATTTAAAGAGGCCGAGACTAACAGACATCCTGGTAGTAAATTCTCCTACCTGAGCTAAGAATCTGTGCAGCTCCTCCAGAGTAGCCTCTCTCCTCCTAGTCACTCCGCTGATGAATGCTCATCTGATGAATGATGAAGTTATAAATGTTTTCCAACATTTTCAGACTTTTTATTGATTTGTGTTAAAACCATTTTACATTTTCCTTCTGCTTTAAATTTATGCTTTATTTTGTGTTTGCTGTTACAGAACATTCCCATGAAGTATAAGAAAGTTTGTAGTTTTTCCACAATAGGTAATCTGAATTCTTTTGCTTATTCATTAATTTAACCCTACATTAGAGTATGTTCAACTTCCATGTAAACATGGAAATAAATTGCTTATTAGAGGGAAAAAGCTTTATTAAAACTGGAGTCTGTTAAGCACTGCAGGAACACATGTGAACTTTCAGCTCTAGTTTTGCTCCCATACTAATATGAACCCAAGGCGACGCGTCATCAATCTTGTGGTGACTATGAGTGCATGTGTGCGCTGCTCTCACCTGAACTCAACCACAGACTTACATCTGCTGCAGGCCTGAGGTCCTGAAAGACGGATAAAACGTGATTGCTGCAGATGAGAGGAAGGCATTAATTCTCAATCGCAGAGAGACTCGGGAACACACGGGCAGGTCCGAGATGTTTAACCGAGTTTGCCCTTTCGACATTACTGCAATTATGAGGAGCACTACGAGACACATGTAATATTTATCACTTTTATAAACTAAGTTGTCCCAAATAGGTCAAATGTGAGTCGTCTTTCTAAACAAAGCGAGTCCTCAGTAAGTGCTATCTGATGCTTTTAAATGAATTGTAGTGTAATATAAGGAGGGTGTCCCTGGAGGGAGGGAGATGTATGAGGGAATGGGGCCCTTAGAAAGAGGAGTTATACCGCAGTGACGTGCAGGCGCTGACCATAGAGATTAGGAAGGAGAAAAGAGCAAGCTGAATCTCCCTCAGATAATAACAGGAAAGATGATGAAGGAAAGGAGGATCTTCCATATTCCCTCAGGAGAACACTTCCTTTACCTCTATATGTAGGATTTAAAGCAATCTACAAGAAGGAGTTGATTTCATTAGGCTATTCCACTGCCGTCTGATGAGCACAAACATCACAGATACCTACAAACTGTAGGTTCTTTTCATTCGCAAAGTTTTACTACTTATTGAGAAATAACACAACATACTTTAATCAGGGTGTGGTCAGAGAATCCTAAAGGGCCATGTCACTGATGGGCCTGTGTTCAGAAACCTTTTCACTGGCCGTCCTCTGATATGGGAAGGCAGGAAGGGAGGGGGGGCATAAGACAAGTGATCACACTGTCCATTCTTCAACAAGAAAAACAATGACCTTGAGACAAAGGAGAACTAAAACTAACAAAATTACAAAAAGGAGAGTTAAAAATATGTGCTTTCTTTAACCAAAATAATAATAAAACCAGACCATCCAAAAACCCTGAAAACTAACTGAAAGTATAATAGGAATTAACCAAACTATTTAAAACTAAATGAGCTTTAATGAAGATTGTGCTTATTTTTTTTCTGTGTCTTTATCATAGTGTATTAACATCAAGTCTAATTTTTTTGGTTGCTGTTTACGTTTTTTTTCCACTGCTAAGCATTATGCAAGCAGATGCCAGGTATGGCAGTTAGGTCACTTGTGTTTGTCTGTCTTTATCTATGATTCTGCTTTATTATTATTGTTGTCATTATTATTATTATTAATATTTCAGAAGAGATTTCAGTCACTGTTGTAGTGTTAGCCCTGACCAATAGAGGGCACTGCTGTTTCTTCTTCTTTTTTTTTTTTTTAACAGTTTCCTGTCTGGCAATATGGTAATAAGAATTATTGTCTTGGTGCCAAACAGAGCCCAACAGATTTTGCTTTCACAAGTGGAGCAGTAGGGCTATCGCCATAGTGTTCCGCTTGTTTTATGCATACAAACTGCTTTATTATAATTATACAGAGTGATTTAAATATTATATGGACACCAGAATGAAAGTAGAACAGGAAAGGTAAAACAGAAAAAAACGGGCCGGGAGACCCAGACGCCCAAAGGGACCCCCAGAGCGAAGGCGCCAAGGAGGGGCCGACTCAGGAAATCTGAACCCACCAAGGGAGGATGAGAGACACCCCCGAGGAAGTCCCCCATCCACCGCAATGCCGGAGCCCCAGGGAGCCGTGGGGACGAGACCGCGGGCCCCGTCGGCAGCCAGCCGCCCTGAAGTTAATCTGGCCATGGGCCCTAGGAAACCGAGGCCCCAAGGGTGGGCCACCCCCCCGGCGGGAACCCCAGCCGGGCCCCGGCCGACCGGGCCCCACAGGGAAGCCGCCAGAGACAGGCCAGTAGCCACCCGGGCATCCACCCCTAAACCCCGAGCTCCACCAGTGCGCTAGCGAGCCCAGACGCCAGCCAGAGAGGGGAGAGCTTCTGTTCATTCTTAAGCAAAACCTCAGTGGAATTTGAAGAGAAGTAAAATTAGGGTAGAGGCATGCTAAAGCAGAAACAATTATGAGTCTGGTCCTGATTGTTTACACTCTTTAATGAAGACAAGGATGCAGAATGTGGAAGATATGTTCACAAAAGATGCTAATTTTACAGCTGGAGGAAGAATTAGAGAGTGGCTGTGGAAAGCTGCGAAGGGCTTTGAAGTGGAGTGGCAAAGGAGGCAAATTTAGTGAGGTGAATAGTGCCAGTTTGGCAAATTTGGTAGAATTCACTTCCATGCCTACAAAGAATGCAAAGCGAGTTTATTTATTTTTTTTTTTTACATTCCCATTGCAAAAATCCTTTCAGGGATGAGATGTGACCAACAGTGAAGGAGCCAGCAGAGACAAGAGGTATTTAATCAAAACTGAAGATAGAAAAAATAATGGTGACAAAGGATGAAGTGGGGATTGGTTTTAAGAGGTTTTAAGTTGTCTTTTAAAAAGCTGTTTTTTAAAAAAGAAAGAAGTAAAAGAAGTAAAAAGAAAGAAAAATATTTTTGTTTAGCCCTAAAACGAGGCTGTGTCAATGTCCTACCTCCAACACAAACACTGGTTAGCTGTAGCCTCTCCTCTGCTCTGGTGCTCTGTCTGCCCAGCGAGTTCCTCTGACCTCCTGCTGTAGTACCTTGGCTTAAGATAGGGGCACGGCTGGCTGCCTTATCCCAGTTCTGGTTCTCTCTCTTCTGGTGTCATCAAACCTATTTCTTGCTGCTCCTGTCTGAGCTGCAAAATACTGTCTCACCTAACCCTTGTTTTGTGGGTAATTTGTTCAGTTAACACTTTACAGCAGGGCCCTGAACTGGATCACAGATAGGCTGAATTACTGCTGAAAAAGACCATAAAATAGACATAGGTTCTGGAGGAGCAGGATGTATTCTCAATACTGGTTCCACCTTTGGTATTCTGGTGACCCCAGTGACGTCGACAGCTTTGTTTGTGAGTCGCTCAATAAAATCTCTTCCCACCATGTTAAGGTGAAAAGAATAATCAGTACACTCGATGACAGAGTCCCTCTGTGAATTTGCCTGATGTACAAATTTTTGCTGGCCAAGCGTATTTCAAGGCACATAATTTTTATTTAGTAACCCAGTAAGTTCCTGTTTTGTTATATATATTTTATGTCTTGTTTAATCATAAGAAACAATTTAAGAAAACATTTTTTGTTAATTCAGTTATTTAATTGGCACAATAAATAGTTAAATATATTGAGACTTATTTGTAATTCAGTAGATTTCAAGATAAATTATTAGCCCCTCAGATTAACAGAAAGATGGATGCTTATTAGTTAATTGTTTGTTAATAATCAACCTTAAATTATTTAGTAGTTCAATAACTTGCATCCCTAGTTGCAACAGTTAACAGCTGTTGTTATTCTTCACAGAAATCATACTAGCAGCTGACAACAGCTATTTAGTAGCCTGCTACAAAAATCCATCAAACTTGTTACTTGTTGGCATCAATAAAATAATTAAAAATATGTATTGTTGTGTACTTCATTACCTAATTGGACCCTTGATGACCCCTCACAGCTTTGAAAGCGGGGTGCTTGTTGTTCATTTATAATTCATGTAGCGCACCACTAAAAGAGTAAATCTTACATCTGAGGCCTTTACAGAGTAGCTGGATGTAAACTGAGCTTAGTCGTAGTCGTGAGATCTAACAGCATCTGAAATGAATACTCCTCATGGCAGCTTTTTCAGGGGCAGCTCTGTTTGGCTGCACTGCGTTTACAGCTCAAAGAACTGGTAGCAACCATCTGACTTTTAATGATCCTCACCCAACCACTGGCTCAGTCAAAGAGCAGCAGGCCTGTAATTAGATGACAATGGGCCCCTCTCTGCTGAACATACTGACGACCACAAAATTATTGATCAAAGACGCAGGAACAGGAAGAGGAGAGGGATGTAGATACTTGGCTACATGAACAGGTGACACACATCTTGCAGGCGTAGGGTTGCCACCCACAAGAAGCCATATGCTGGAGGAAATTTGTCCAGCAGTAAAAGTCTTTATAAGTTATTAGATGGAACTGATGATGCTGATTCAGTCAAATAATTGTTAATAGTGGGACATTAGAGGATTGTGTAATTCAATGTAATGTTTTGAAACGTAATTATATTTAGCTGTGGGTTTCCTGAAACTTTTGGGGATTTAGCAAATTGACAGGGCTTAAGTATGTTTACATTAGCATGAACCAGTTTATAAATCCCCCTTAGAGTTATATCAACATGAACTCTGACCTCTTCAGGGGACTTACCCCCTTCAACTCCTGTTCTATACTTAAAACACAGACCAAAAGGTCTGAAATACAGTAGCTCATTCAATTCTGCTGAACGCTCCAGTTCTTTTGGGACAGATCCACGAGCTGCTGCCGCACACGTGTGTCTCTACAAGGCGCGGGCCCAGATGGTGAGGTGGCTGTAGTCCAATATGGGCTCAGCTTTTTGCCTCCCCAGCCTCTGCATACTGCACATATTCCTCTGATGTCATGGGAGAGGTTGATGTGGTCAAACCAGGAGGCCCCCTTCCCCTCTGAGCAAAAATGAAAATGTCACAAAGTGTAGATAGTGAGTTGGGAAGTGGCTGAAATGTTCCCTCCAGGTATTTGTTTTAACCATGCAGCCTTTTCTAACCTTTTTATTCACCATCAAAAACCACGAGGGTTCAGATCATAAATGTTTAGTGATCATTCCTAGAATATGCAACTCAGCTCATATGTTATCTGTTATTGCTTCTTGGTCTGTGATGAGCTGAGACTGAGCATCTGGCTGGGCTCTAGAGAGAAGTGTTGCTCTTACTGCAGAAAGAGTAACTCAAACTACAAGTGAGGCATCAAGGACCCCATCGGCAAGTCAAATTAGCAAGAAATGTGCTCGTGTAAACAGAGGAGAGGCCTGTCCTGCTTTGTGAATAATGGTCTTGTACTTTCATGATTACTCTCCAGTTAAGAGCTTCAGTTGACAGCTTGGCACTACAGCTGCCTCCTGTGAGGGAAGGTTCTTCAGAAAATTAAATATCATGACAGACTAGCAATAGATAACTGAAAACATTTATCAAATGTCCGGCCAAAGATCAGTCATCACTAATCTGGGGGTTTTAATCTCAGCATAAATGCAGCTGTTTTTGGCCAAAAAATTAACAACAAAGAGGGTGATGCAAACTGGAGGAGCTGAATCTCAGGTTCCTGCATTGATTAGCAGGATAAAATACGATTTATTAACTCTACAAGTCTTCCCTTCATGAACGAGTGACAAGACAAAAGCAATTGTTAAAAGAGATCAAAAAGGTGTCCTATTTGCCTCCTGCTTTGTTGATTAAAACAAACAATTCTGATTTAATTATTCAGGGGACATGAAAATATGATTGATAACCAACACCATACATCACCATAAACACATCGTACCAAAGGTTATAAATTGCAATGGCTGCATCATGCAACAGAAAAGCTAGTAAGCAATGGTTGTAAATTGTTGAGATCAAATGTTAATGTTTAGATATGAAACAGCTAAAAATATTGACCTAAATCTTTTTGGAAATCTTTGGAAAGACTTGCGAACGGATGTTTCTGCCGCATTTCTTTCAGCCTGACTAAACTTTAACTTCAACTTTTCTTTTGGTCTCTTATTTAAAATATGTTGAGGTTTTGTGGTTGCAACATGAGTAAATGTGAAAAAGGTAACAGATTGTGAAGACTTTTTCCATGCAGCTTTATGTAATTAACAAAGGAAATAATCATTCACAGCATAGAGCCATTTTATAAGAACTGTGCTCAGGAGTTTGACCCTCTGTGGAGCTTTTAACACTATTCTCTGCAGTGCCTCTAAAAAGTCTATCTGAACTTCCAGAGCTCTCATGTTGATGTAATTACCTCACAGTCCTTCCCTTGCTTTGTTAAATACTCGCCGCTGTTGACGTACCCTCTGCCTGCCTCTTGCATGGGGATAAAAGCATCAGAGTAAAGTGAGTGGTCATATTTTCTGTGCTTTTATGTGGGAAATCTAAATTACTAAAGACATCCAGGTTTTTGACTTCAGCGCGTTGGGACCATTGCTCACACGTTCTGAGGGATTTTCGTTCAAATAAATGGATTCTGTCTAATTGTAATATGTACTTCCTTTCCATTCCTCCATCTTTTGGCATCAGCTTAAAAAATATTATTCCTCTGCAATCTGTTTTTAATGTATAACTTTCTGCTTGAGCTCTTGTTATATTTTTTCCTATAATATTTCCTGTATCTCTTTATGTTCATGGCAGCCTGCCTGAGATCACTCATGATCAGAAAATAAACTAATGAGCAGAATATTAAAGAGAAATAAGTTTGGTAACAGATAAGCAACAATATGATAAACAGTCTAGTGTACTTAGAAGAGCTTTGTGACAAAATGAAATGTTCTACAAAGTTTGAGACACCTTTCTAATGGACATAGCAGCAGCAGAGATTAATAATCAGATCGAAGGTTTGATCAGATCAAAATCTCTCATCTAAACATGACAGACTGAAGATTCTACTCCATTTCGGTTCGAATGGAAAGAAAATTAATTTAGAATGAGAGAGGTGATTTTTGCTGATTGATTGACATCTACTGGACACACCCAGGGGGTCTTCGCTGTAAATGAATCTCCACTGCGCATGTGTGCAACATCAGCGGGATGTTTTTCTCTTTACTATCCTTCGTTCACCAGCTCCTGGTCCTTGGTGGAGGAGGTGGCTCTAAATGTAATGTGCAGATGAACATGCCATCATGCCCTCAGTAGCAAACTAAGATTAGCATAGGGTACAGCTAAGTTCTTAAATAAAATGGATACAAAGATGTGATGAAGGAACATAATCAAAAAAACAGCATTAACACACATGACTGAGGAACCAAAGAAGAAGAAATGTGAGGGGCAGACACAAAGAGTAGCTAAAGTTGAGGATGAGCGGACAAGTGTGGGTTTGTTTACAAAAAAGGCAGCTTCTTCTTCTACTACTGAAGCATTTCTGAAAAACTAGAAAATTCGGCACATGATTCAACATCCTTGAATGATTTAATCTGATCAAACGCTTGGTACATGTATAAAGCCGTTGGGATCGGATGGGCGAAAATTTGCGCATTTACACGAAGCTAATGATAAAATTTAGACAAGAATGTGGTATTTGACTGCATAAAATGTGACCAAATGTGAAAAAAAAGTTCAAGGGACAAAAATAAAAGCAGAATATCAAGAGGTTTGGGAAACTAAAAGGAAAATGCTCCTGGGTTTAAAAACAGTCAGGTATAACCGGTTCATAATTTGCAAGGTTAGATATTTTTTTAAGAACTGCTTGTGATTCTCTTTTTTGTAGCAATAAGCTTTTTTCTTAGTGGCTAATCCTATAAATTAGATTCTTAGGGCACATAAAGGTCACCAAATTACCACAAACAACCTCAACTACACAGATTTATGTTTTTTGTCTGCATATTAAGCCACAGTACTTTTGCCTCACCTTCTCCTGCTGTTTCTCTCTTTGCCTGCTTTTCAGACTCACTTCTGTTTCTTGTCCTTAAAAAAAACAGGAAGAGGGTGTGTTTGAAAAACCAGAGCCTGAGGAGTCATGCCGTTCACCACTCACTGACTGTCTGTATCCTCTCTGCATGTGTGTGTGTGTACATGCCTGCCAGAGTAATTGCCTACAGGGAGGCCCCACTGAATGCCTAGCTCTTGTTTCTTCATCTCTCAAGGGATCAGTCATGTTTGCTTTGGGCATTGTGCCCCAAAGACAACATCTTAAGTTTTATGCACGTGGCATGCTACCCGAGGCGTGTTGCTGCCTGTTCATCTTGCACACACAATTAAGTGAAGGTAATGTCCTCATGTTTACCTGGACATTTACCATCGCCAGATGATGTTTTGATGAGACTCCACAGCTTTGCGTTTGCCCCAATTTGGCTTTTTACTTTTTCACAACAAACCTGGTATTTAATGCTGCAACCTAAACTGTGTCACCTATAGGATGGTTTGATCAGGTTGTGTTTTGGTCAATTTATGAACAAGTCATTTACATGGTTTGTGGCAAAATAAAAAAAAAGGAAAAACAGATCTGCACTGTCCAGGGCTAATAGTTATGCTAACAACCTCTTCATTATACGCTACATCTCTCATAAGTTTCCTAGTCATGCTTCCTTGCTCTTTCGATTAATATTCTCCTCGTCTTGTTTGGTTTTGAGCTAGGGTCCATTGCTGCTGGAGGCAGATGGTTGTCATTGATTCCATTTAGGGGTTTCAGCCTGAAAGAGATTAAATATATGTACATGACATACCATACAGAAAACCATGCTTTACATTCCAACTCAGTTTCATGTTACCAGATGGTGATCTATCACATGGATTCCTTAAACAAATATACAAAATGTCATTTACTTTATAGGGCTGCGTAACCCCCCCTCCATCTCCACAAAGGGAATTAGAAGACCCTTGTCTGTTCAGTCTGAGCAGGAGCCATCACATGGACTGTTGCGTCTTTCCACAAAGCTTCTCTCCTGTTGAGCGTTGGTCAGAGGCCAGCATAAAGTCATGTTTGCAACTTCCACATCATTTACCAAGCATACCCTCCTTATGTACCATTAGGGATGGGAAATGATAAGATTTTCACGATTCCGATTCCCTCATCGATTCTTTGAAACGATTCGATTCCTTATCGATTCTCTTATCGAT
>JAUZNJ010094940.1:0-21954 GCA_034780135.1 Jordanella pulchra
CTCGCTATTGCAATGGATGTAACAAAATATGCTACAAAGTTGCTCCGCAGTTTAGGGAGCGAGAGAAAGGGGACGCTCGTTTATTCAAATCAGGGGGAGATGAGTTTATTTCCTGAAATTGTACAGTAATGCTTTTTCAGTAAACGGTTGCCTTCTTCATTAAGGAATCAAATTGTTTCAAAGAATCGATAAGGGAATCGGAATCGTGAAAATCTTATCAATTCCCATCCCTACATGTCCAGTCAGTTTTCCAGGTGCGCCATTATGGAACAGCATTAAACCGTGGTGGATCCCTGATTGTGTTTGTTCCATATTCTTACCTTTCCATTTGAATCCTCAAGCTGACCACACATTTTTTACAATTTTATAGAGCATATTATAGGTTAGGTTTTATGTCTTGATCAGAATGAAACGGTCCCAGAGTGGTTCAGTTTGTCGTACATATAAAGATGGCATTCTGTAAACATTGGCTCTGGTGAATGTTTGTTTGAGTGACCGCTAACTTCCTGCCATTTGGAACAAATCTCCGGAATACAAAAGTTTCTCTATACAAACGTTAATAGGTTGTTTTCTCCTTGTCTGAATGTTCTCCATTAACCCACAAAATGCTGAAGTACAAACCTGTACTGCACCACAAACTGCTCCTAGTTGCAGCTACTCAAATTGCTTTTCTTTTTCTGATTCTTGGTTTGATTTTCAGCAAGTCATCTTCACTGTGTCTACATGGAAAACTGCAATGAAACGCTGTCATGTTATTGGCTGATTTGTTGATTTAGTTAGTTGTAACCAATAAAATGCGCCAGTGAGGGGGTACAATAAATTGGTTCATCTGTGATTGAACGAGTTAATTAGATTTGTTGACTTATTTAAGTTGTTTTAGAACAAACTCCACACATGCAGGCGTTGACTGTAATTCACTGTTGAATATTAGTTTAGTAAAAGAAAATAGCTTAATAAAAGATAAATGAAATATATATATTTCTAAACCCAAATGTTTATTATTAAATAGTTTAACCCTTGTTAGTTAATGTTCCTATTTATATGCTTCTTTTATCATCATTAATTAATTATGCATTTTGCCCCAAAAACTACTACATGCAACTGAAATACCCTCCAGAATCCTTTGTATTATATTATTGAGAGAAAATCTTTCAATTGAATCTTTACAAATTATATTGCAAAACAAAATTAGAGAAGAGTGCAGATAAGCATTGAGTCTGCTAAGCTGTATGCTCAAAAACAAATTATTTTTTAACATTAAGCCAGTAGCTAAAGTAAGTATTTATTTGCTAGCAGGCAGTCTTATGCTCCCTCAAACTGCCTCCCAGACATATCATTATTCACCCAATTATAAGACAACACTGCATTTTTTATGTCGATATCCACAGTCTCTGTTTAAAGATGTATGGCACCGTATCTGGTTTGCCTCCACCTATGGACCCTTGAGGAGGTTAGGTATAAAGAACTTGACACTGTGTGCAGAGGAAAGGTAAGCTATGTTTTTTCTTTAATTTCTCATCTTTTCTCTCAGTTTTATATAGCAGTGATATTGATTTCATTTGTGATTCTGGCTTTTCTTGAGACCATGATGTCTACCATAATACACAGACCCAGCAGGATTTCCTGTGTGCTTGATTCTCTTATTACAGGTGCGTCATTGATGAGTAACAAGGAGCATCTAATTAAAAGTTCTCTTTGTAATTCTCTAATGGTGTCAGGGAATGTTTGGTGTACAGCTACATATTACTGTTTTAATACTCAACTGTCTATCGAATATTGTTTTGATTAGCTGACTGATCATGATTATTTGTATAATTTTATTCACCACATTCTGCAATTAAGTTCCTTAAAAAATCTTTCTTCTGTAGCCTGTACACCTTTCCACATGCATTTATTGCCTCTTTTTGCCACTATCCTTCATTTATCACCTTTGTAAATGAAATTGTAAACTATTCATTTGACTTTTACCTGATTTTATTTCTTTTTAATATTTTTTCTATCAAAATTTGGCCAAATCCACAGGAAGACAAGTTTAGGCTTGAACACAAAGAGTGCTCTATCAAACCCTTGCATCATCCTTACAGAGCTGGCGATTTGGTGGTTTAACACATATCTTTTTAAAAATAGGTTCCAAAGTAAAAAACATTTCAAAAGTGTAAATGCAAAACCGCATTTTCTGCGGTCCGGTGGTTATTTCTTCACTGAAACTTCCTCTGAGATGCTTGCGTCATCGACCTGCCACCAGACAAAGACAACACTGTCGATGTAAAGTGTTGTGAATATCCAATCCGCGCCGGGCTTTTTTCCGTCGTTGCCTCACAACACCACCAACAGGTCTGGCATGACATTACAGTATTTTCAGGCATGTTGATTACATTCATTACACTGACTGCAATACTTCAATTTAAAATCTCCTGTTGTCACCTGCTTCCATTTATTCAATTTATTTTTTTCTGTCCGCTGCTTGTTTATTTAATTCTGTGACTTTTTAACCGTCTTTGCAATGTGTCCTAATAATCCTCCTCATTGCATGATTTTACCGTTGCAACAGTTTGAGGTTTGAGCAAATTAAGCAAAAAAAAAAAAAAAAAATACTTCCTCTGTCTGAGCTCTTCTTCATACTGTAATCTTTTTTTATGAGCGAAAATGTGTATAAAAGGAGACAATAGTAAGAATTGACACCAAAATACATTCACATTTATCTATATTGTGACTTTAGGAGCACTGAACACTATAGCTGTTAAGAAATATCCCATATAAAGTGAATTAAGTGACCATCCTAATTTATTTTTAGTATATTTTAACATGATATTTACCATTTCTGCTCATAGTTGCAATCCCAGTTTTCCACTGTTTAAATAATTCATGTTTCATAAATTTATGAGTTCCAAAGAGTTTTGCAGGACATGTTTGCAGATAAATCCTTAACCTTTAAGTTTTTGAAGTTAAGAAATGAACTAAAACTGTTTTTTTGAGTGAAGCACTGTTGTTATGATGGTTGTCTGAACCACCAGCTGCTCTACCAGTCTGTCTGGACACAATGAGCTGCTAAACATTCCTTTGACATCTGAGGTTCAACAAATACTGGTATAATTAGTGTGTCAGATGTAAGTGTCAAATTAATCTCCATTAATGCAATTTTTACAAGCACCTGTGCTACAAACAACTAAGTGTTAGCCTCTGGATTCAGATATGTGGACACATCGAAAGGTTACAAGAGCCAGGCAGGGGGGCGTCACACCCCTCTGCTAGAGCTTTCACAGATTCCCTTTGCCTCATCCGAACTGGAAGAGTTTATCCAAAGGCAGAAACCTTACCTAGCTTCAAGTCAAATTACTGATAAGGAAGCATAATACTATAATAAATAATTCAAGAGGCTAGAAAATAAACAGCTGTCATAAAAACAAAATTTTCTCTATTTCTTCATTGTCTGATATAACATTCTGTGCGTGTTTGTGTGTAAATCTGAATGGATGTGGTATTTTTGTTCCAAGCATATCCAAAAAAATAGCTGGAGGACTTCAATACACAATTTTAATAAGGTTATAAAACTTTAAATCTGTTTTAGCCTCAGTGATAAAAATTTTAGGTTGCTAATAATCTTGACTTAAGCATTATTACTACTTTATTGCAGGTTGTAAGTTCAAATTCTTACTCCGAAACAGAAAGATGTTTTTTAGTCAGTTTTTAACTTTTTATTAGGTTTATTTAATTATAAACAACATAGTACTCGATTAAACCGACATATTCTGTTTATTGCTAAACAAAATTTTATCAACATAAAAGATGCAATACAAGAGTTTATATTGTGTTGAACATTACATGTGCAAACTAACATCTTTGTCTTAATGTCCAATTTAATTTGATAGCTTTTACACGTTCCAGAGTTCCTTACAGAACTCTTATGGTTGACAGCACAAAAGCTTACAGGGAATGATTAGAATAGGGTTAAAAGGTTTATTACTGTTAACTAATGTATTACATCTTAGTCATAAATTAGCTATTGTTTTTGTGGTCCATTTACTGTAGCAAGACAAACTGCATCATTTGAATATATGGTTAGAATTTAGATTAATCAGGCACAAATTGAATTTAATACATAATCAAGCTGCCTTCAATCATCATTTCTAATGTAAATAACCAAACAGCACATTATTACACTAACCCAGATAATCTAGATCTGGTATCACATAGATTACCCCCCCCCTAATTCTTTAATTAAGGACAAGCTACACACAGAACAGACCTTTTTTTTCCTTGCCAAATAGTGAGCCTATTCTGTTCTGTATTGTATCTGACTATTTCCACTACAACTGCTGCTATGAACATTTCAGCTTCAGTTACTACCTTATAGGCACCTTAAGCATTCTAAACATTTTTTTCTTGCAGTCCATAATAGATTCTTATGGATAAGTTAGAAATTATTTACAGATTAACTTATCTTTGAATAGAAAGTTTTGGAAAAAGCAGGATTTAAACTTACATACCTGAAGAAAATAGCTGTCCAGTTTACCTACGGTGCAGCTGAGGAAAGGCTATGACATCATCAGAAAACACACCTGCCAAACTGTTTTTCTGTCATCAGTACAAGTCTAACCCTTAACTTAAAAAACTGGATAACCAGCACTCCAAGATTCTTTGTATCCATTTGGGCAAGATGAGGAATGAGGACAAAATGTGTTCTTTTGTGTTCCTCCAGAACCATGCACCCATATTCTCCTCTATTTTTTTTATTTTTTGGAGTTGTGCTCTGATGTTTTCATCTATTCTGTAATTAGATAGGACTGTATTGATCTCACAACAGAGAAATTCACATCAGCTCTTGTAAACAACAGGAGGTGCAAAAGAAGCAAAAGGAAAGAAGGAAATGTGCAAGTCAGGCTAAAACAAAAACAAAACATCCATCCGTCCATCCATCCATCCATCCAGTGTGGATTCAGGTTTGATAAATAAATACGCTGTTATTGTAAAGGGTTATTACGCAGTAATTATTATTACACATGGTTATTCCACACTGGTACTGTAAAGTCTGATAGCAGCAGGGATGAATGACCTGCGGTGGTGCTCCTTTTTACACAGAGGGTTTATAAGTCTGTCACTGAAGGAGGTGCTCAGTTCCTCTACAGCCTGGTGCAGAGGGTGAAGGTGTTGATGATGGATGTGAGCTTGGCCAACACTCTCCTCTCGGCCACCTCCTCCACAGAGTCCAGGTTGCAGCTCAGCCCTCCTGACCAGCTTGTTAAGTCTCTTCCTGTCCCGCTCTGTGCTACTTGTAAAAGTAACCTGAACTCAATTCACAACTTAGTCCTAAATCTAACCTATAACCCAAAAATAGCAAGAAAAATAGTGAGGATCCAGAAAGATTCATCGCTTTCCTATGACCTCAGTTTGTTAGTTGAAACTCCCCTCTCAGTCAGTAATGAAGACCCCCCCCCATCCGAGCAGTTCTTTAATCCTTTTCTTCAAACACACAGAGCTGTAGGTATGGATAAATATTCCTGCTTTTGCTTTAATCTATTCAAACAGTTAATCATGTTAGGCTATACTTTGTTAAAGTCTTATTTTAGACAAATATTGCAATATTAAATTTTGGGCTTAAGCAGCCCTCTGGGAAGAATGGTTCTGTAATTTCCACCCTGGCCTTCTAAATTTGTGTGGGCTGACTTAATTGGAGTTAAGTCTTATCAAAACCTTGTAGTATTTTTCGAGCCTAACTAGATGTTGCTATGGTAACGTGCCAGCAGGCAGCAGAGGTTGCAAATGCGACTGGAGAAACATCCACGAAGCAGGAGACATGAGACCAACTTCTGAAACACGTTAATGAGCGCTTAATTTTTTTGTTGTTTGTAAACACATTTAAAGCAGAACTTGGAGAAGATTCCAGCAAACATGTGTCTGTTATTCTTGGTGTTTTGAATGCAAAACTTAGAAAATAAACTCTTTTCACCCTGAATAATCTCACATTAAAAGCTATTCCTGTTGTTTTATACTTAAAGGAAGCTTGTTGTGTACTGAGGGAAATCCATTTGTCTACAGCAAGCTCTGCCCGGCACATAAGTTTGCTAATTTGAAGTAAAATTCGCCAGATAATTTCTACCTTCAACACATGGTGGAGGGATGGGATTTTCCACTGTAGAACTATGTTGAACTAGAAGTAAAGAGCTCCGTTGGTTTTTCTTTTTTTTTTTTTTTTTTTGACTCTGGGGCTTAGTTTTACCAAACATCACGTTGCACTTTGTAGTTAGATCCTGCAGCTCATATCAGATCTGTGGGCAAACAACTCCACTGCAGAGCTTTGAAGGAATCTGAGCAAAAACAGAGAAAAACTTTCTTTTTTTCTCTTACTTTCCCCACAGTGAATTGACCCAGAGCTGTGATGTTGCTTCAAATTAGTTTGTATGAAAAGTACAGTAAGTTTCTGTCCACTGCTAAATTATTAAGGATATTCCACCATATTCTACACCTGGGATCTCATCATTTGCTTACTTTAGTTTAGCTTGTTGGCTCCTTTGCTTTCATTTAAATCAAAACATAGTTCAGATGGATTCAGTTTGTCGTTGGTTGTGAGGAAAAGCATCTTCGGCTACAGCAACGATATCGTTTTAAGTTTAAAAACTAGAAAATAAAGTTAACAGATCAAATGTAAAACCTTCATGTGCAATCAAATGCAGTTTAAGTATTACTGTTCCCATATTGCCTTAATGCTCAAACCCTTAAGCTTTTCCACATGTTCTAATGTTTACAAACTGTCATGTAATGTTGGGGTTTTTGAGTGATAAGCATAATGCTGACACCAATGGGAGACTGGTTTGTCCAAAGTGAAGTAAATTGTTTGTTTTCTGTAAAGCAAACATGAAATATTTCTCATATAATCACAGAAGCTTCTCTGATATGTTTTCTGATGAAGGAAATCCAGTGACTGAATCTCAGTTTGCTCATTTTTCAAACAAACTTCTGAGATCTTCAAGAAAAAAACAGAAATCCCAGTTTAAATTCCAAAAGTAGTTTGTTGCACTGGGTTCTATTCAGGGACATTGATAATCATGTGCTAAACAAAAATACACGCCAGATTTATACTTGTGAAAAAAACACGTATCAATTCCCTTCCACTCAAGACTTTGCTTCATGAGGATTTTTCAATTTGACAGTGTTAAAAGTTGAAGTGATGTGAATCGTTTTGCAAGGTCTCCAGTTTGATATTTGGCTAAATACAATAAAAATGTTATAATGTGATTTTGGCCCTGAATATGACAGTACTAAAGCAGCGCTGTGTATGCTTTTAGTATGAGAACAATAGATGGCAGCCTTGGCTTCCCTTTCCAGCTCACAAAAACAAGCTTCCCTGCAGGCTCGAGTGGATCATACTCGCTGAGCTACCCTTCATATATGTGACATTCACATTTGAGAAAAACAGTAAAAAAAACTGACAATGATATAAATATTTAAAAAGCAATATACATAACTCTTTTTCTCTCACTCTCTTTCTCTCTCACACACATAACACTGTAAATTGATCTATAATTTATGTCATTTTTAAGAAACTTATTCCAAAAAGCATTTTCAAATCATGGAATCGAGTAAAAAAATAATCTTCTCTGTACTCCTATTCATTTACACATAACATGCAGAAAGACTAATAATATAAAAACCATAGTTACGATGGAGCTCTAGCAGAAGAGAAAATAAATGAATGGGAATGGCTTCATATGATTAATAAAGGTATAAAAAAGAATAAATGGGATGGGAAGCTGGGAAAATAGGTGCTTTGTTACAGAAGAGATCCCCTCCAAAAAAGCATGAGGTTTTTTGGCAATGAAGAGAAATTTTAAAAAGATGAGAAGGGAAAGAAAGACTTTGAGTTAACAGAAAAAAAGGAGTTATGGAGGGCTGGGAGTTGGAAATTAAAAACAAAAGAGCAGAAGTAATAACTGTAAGTAAATACAGGCAAAGAACAAGTGTGAGAGAGAGCGCATAGGGAGTGCTGTAAATATGAGGCGCAGGAAAGTCAAGAATCCTGAAAGCAGACCAAAAAAAAAGTAAAGGAATAACTAAAGAGGAGGGGAACATGTAAAATTCATGCAAAAGAGTAAAAAATAAGCAGAACAAAGCAAATGAGATGCTTCAAAGAGACTGGGTGCAGAGCAGAGTTTAAGAGTTCAGATTCATGTGTGAATTCATGAAATAACAATGTTAATGCAGACGTGGGCCCTCGTAATGTTTAGTGCAGTTTGGTTTTAATAATGGACTTGTTTGATTGTGAATCCGTGGATATGCTGGATTCTGTCTGAGGCATTATGAGGTATATATTGCATGAACAAAATGGATTCCTCTTGAATTGTCTTTTCCTCGACCAAACATGAAAACCAAATATTTTAAAATTCTCCTCTACTGATGCCATAGTTTCTACTGATGTATCAAGCAATAGCGTAATAAAAGACAATAACAATAACCTAATTGTAATTTTCTATATATTTCCTCAAATATTAAATATAAGATATAAACTTGCTTTTTCTTGTTGTTCATCAAGTGCTAACAGGTCTTTCTCTATACTGTTTTTATTTGTGGGTTTCTCCCTATTGGTTCAACTATGTGCTTTATGTGTGTGTTTTATGTATATTCTTTTTGCATTTAGAGCTCCATTTATATTCTTGTTTTTGTTTCTTACTCTAAATTATTTCTTCTAATATTTCAGGTTTGATTTTTCCTAATATTTCAATCCAGCTCCATTCTTGTCCCTCACTCTTTGTTCTCCTGCCAAAGCTTCATACAATCAGTTTCATTCACTTCATCTGCTGGTGTCTCGCCTCCACATTGTTCTCTTTATACGTATCAGTTCAGTTTGCTCTTTGTAGGTTTATTCTGTTCTGGTCCATGCCTGATTCTGTTGCCTCAGCCTGGTTCTGAGTTTTTACTTTTGATTGCATAAACTCTTAAACTCACCCTGCTGCTTTTGCCTGCCGATTTAAATAATGGGTCCAGCTCTTAGAAGCACATTTTGACAAAAACACAATGAGGTACCATGGATGACATTTTCCTTGTGTTTATTGGCTCAGGATGTCAAGGACTGTATGTAGGGAATTATCTTTTGTGGAGAAATCTATTATAGATGAATAATTATCCACCTTAATGTTTTTAAAGTCATAAAACATTGCTTATTTTTTTGAAGGGCTTTAGGGATTTATTTCACTCGATGCTGTGGTGCAGTGATTGAAATGGAAATCATAGGGTGATCATGTGACCACAGCTCTCTTATTTCTGTTAACTGTTGTTCAATTCTATGCCTACAAAGAAATAAATTGTTACATTATTAAAAAGTTATTTAATAGCTTTATGACATCAGTGGCAGGTACTAAATTACTGGTCAGGAATGTTTTAAGTTGATTACTTGGTGAATTATAATTTTGTTAAAATCACAAATGCTGTTCAAACTGACCAAATAAAAAAGAAATAGAACAGAACGGAACGGAACGGAACGGAACAGAACGGAACAGAACGGAATGGAACGGAACAGAACGGAACAGAACAGAATAGAAAAAAGACTGTTTAGGACTATTCTTCTTCCATACTAAAAGTGCATTGAACCATCCTAATCTATAATTCTATTCTTTTTTCAACAGATTCATTCTTGTCTGAAATTACAACAAGCAACATGGTATAATAGCATTTTCATTCAAATATAAATAGTTCAATAGACCAAGAAAATAGGTTTGGACACATTTTGAAGACTAATTGTTCTCGGGCAGTTACCGGTTACAGCTTCTTACTTTGTGAATGTAGCAGGCAATCCAAAGAAAACCCTAAAATGTGATTAAAAACTCCTCAGATTTGTTGGAGAGAAGGGTAGAAGTCAAGGTTTTCTAACTCAGACCAACTCTTTTATGGATAACAAATTACCATTTGTTGCACAATCATCAAAAGAAAAATGTGAATAAATGAATAAATAGAATAGAATCCTCCTTTACTTTGCTTCAGTGGAGAAAATTGATTGTTTTCAGCAACAAGGAAAAAAATTACAACAAAGAAAAAAAAAACACTTTGGAGTTTAGTTTTAAGAGAGCCAACAAATAATGACTATTGTGAAAATATATTATTTGGAAAATGTGACTGGGACTGCATTAAGTAAGGTTTTATTTTTACTTTCATCGATTTAATATGAGAAAAGGTGTGAACCAATCATCCATAGGCATTGTTTATGTATTAAAAAGTCCAGAAGGTGAAAAATCAGACAGGAATAAAGGGATAACACACAAGAAAAGATAAGAATACAAGACAATAAATGACATTCTAATGGAACAGATATTATAAAGAGGTTAACACTTAAAAACATGATAAAGAGGGAGCGAGAGCAGAGAAGGAATATACTTTCAGGGAAAAATAAACTGGTAAGAAATATGCAGTTTAAAACATTTTTAATGGACTGGCTGGTAAATATGTGTTATAATCCCATGTTGAATGTGTTAGACTATTTAAAATCTTTCAAAACTCTTATATTAATCATATCAGTTGTGAAGCATTTATTGGCTCCTTTTAATACTTTCAACAAATTATTTAATACCAATAGCAGAGAACTAAATTATCTCCTTTATCATTTCACCGGGTTGGAGCATGAAGAGAGGGGAAAACACGGCAGTAGCATTTTAATTCAGTTTATTTGTATAGCACCAATTCACAGCATATGTCATCTTAAAGCACTTTACAGAGACAATTAATTTAAATCATACAGACTGGTTGGTAAAAGAAATCATCTATCGTACTTGACAATTGGAATTAAGTGCTCTTCGAATTACATTTTCTTTATTTTACTGCAAAACACAGAAAATCTGTTGTTGCCAAAGAGCAAATTTATATACTCTTGTGACACTAATGCATATTATATTAGCCTTTCATTTCAGGAGCACCACAGCAAAATAAGATACCATATCACCTTAATTTGCATTTACCACCACAGCATAAACATTTTAATCATTACAAACACCAGTCTTCAACCCATTTTGTTCTACCTTTTTTAATGCTTATTTTGTTAAATCAAAGATTCCACTGTGTAAAAGACAAAATATTTATACATCTTAGAAAAACAACAACACTTGTACTTATTTTCCTTCCAATATTTATATTAGGAATGTCTTCATGAAAGTACAGTGGAGACAAAGTCAACTTCCCTCTGTGTGCACAAACTTGGTGAAAAAGGCTGTTTTTCAGTAACGTCCAAATGGAGGTAGAGCAGGAAACCCAGGGGAACATAGGAGGACAGAGAAGATGCCAGCTATGCTGTGGCGCACCACTAATCTGTAACTGTCATGCTCAACATATGAAACGCCAAGTGATGACCGCTGTGATTCACCACTGCTTGAAAAAAAAAAAAAAAAAACTCAGCCAGTGGCCACTGTATGTGTTTTTTTGACTTTCCATTCAGTGCAGAGGGTTCCTTTTAGCAGCAGATTTGCTCTGACATGATTCACGATGACCTGCCTCCTGGCTGGCAAGGAGGGACACACATGCAGACACTTATAACGCTTTGAGTCACTACAATGAGATTCGATTTACACTTTGCGTCTGAATTCAGCAGGAATCGGAAGCCACTCGGGTTGACGCTGCATGGCACTCCAGCTCACCTGATAAGAAAATTAGGAAAAGTGTCTCAAAACCCCTTTTTAAGTCCAACACTGTCACCCACGCATTGCATGGGTGAATTTGGCCTTGTGCCTTCTATGTGAGTCGAAAGGTCTAACAGACACAAACAGAGAAAGAGGGAGAGAGAGAGAAAATGTGTAGAAGAAACACACAGCTGTCATTTTCTATCCATGTCCATAGCAGTGGACCCCAAGCCACCCAGCCAAGTAGCCACTAATGGATGCTTGATTGACAGGTAGGGACACACAAACCACAACTCTGACTCACCCTCCCCAAGCCTCATGGGTGCTTCTGTGAGAGTGAATAACCCCATTTTCTAATGGAGTCGGTGACTACAGGTACAGAAGAGAAAAACTGGAGAACATCATAGGCCTAATGGGAAGACTGAATCAAAACTGGAGCCTGAAAGAATTTGGTATATGTCTAAAGTCTGGATATACTGTATGTTTTTTTTGTTATGTAGTTGTTAAACATTGAATCTTACTGTAATTTGTTTGATATTCCTTTTCTTGTATTTTCCAGTTAAGAGATCTTTTCGGGATTTTACGTGACTGACCAACATAAAGTGAAAAAAACACTCAAGTCCAGGTGAAACAATAAGTAGATTTTATACAACTAAAACTCAGAAAAGTGTAGCATGCATTTGCATTCTGCCATGCAGACTCAGACATTTGTAGAACCAGCTGTTGGCCTGTAGCCATCTTTACAGATTTAGACTGACTATTTCAATCCATATATTTTTATAAACTAGCTTCTTTCACTCTGGTCTTGCCAGGTCTTGGCCCAGATTCTCCATAAGATTAAAACTTCAACCTGGCCATATCTTCAGGGTCTTTTTCTTCCCGAAGGCAAACCTACACAACACTGTTCAGTGTTTCTGCCTCCAACAGGTATTCTTTCAGGGTTTGTGTAGGTTATTAAAACTGCATAAAAGGTTTCTTCACTGGAAAGCAAACAGACGGCTAGCGTTAGACCGAACTCTTTCATTCATAGACAGGCTTTGCTGCGGTTTATAAACCATTTATCACATTTGCAGTGCTGCTCCAGTCTGCTCTGTATTGGGCCAGTCGAGAGACAGAGATAAACTAAGACAAAAGTCTGTTTCATGGAGTTTCTTTTGCTACTTTTGTGTCTAAATGGTAGATGTGCATCTGCACCGCCTCACTACTCTTATACTGCAACATTTTCAAACTCTTGACTTTAGCTTTGCACTCTTACTGTCTTTTTATTCTACTACTACTCTGATGTGCTGCTCAGTTCCAGCTTTCGGTGCTCCCGACCGCTGCAGTGTCCAGATGAACCACGTCGCATAAATGCATAAAAACAGCAGCATCAGTAATACAGAAGTGGGGAAATCAAGAGTTTGTTTTTTTTGCCCCTGATTCTGTATTTAGTAGAGTTTTGATAAAGAAATGCCCAAATCCTACTTCGACCTTTTCAGCCACGAAACATTTCCCCTGACAAGCCCTGTCAAGCAACAGGCTGCAGCTGGATTATGTATCAACCTAATTGGCATTAAATGACGCAGCCTACATTAATCTTACATGTGCCCCATCAGGACTCAGAGGCAGCGCCGTGTACGAAAAGCTGCTGCTGGTCTTTGTAGGCTGTGACTCCCGCAGCCTCTGGCCACATCCTAATCAGTGAGTTCTCAGCAGGTGTTTCCTACTGCAAGTCAAGTTCACAACGCCTGCTGTCATGGCAGAGCTTCAAATTTGAACCCGTCTTAGTAGTCCAGAGATGGTTATCTTAGGAGGAGCCGCAGGTGCAGGAAAAAAGGTGGATATGACGGATCCTTATAGGAAGATTACTGGTTTACTTGTGTTTGCTGTGGAATGAATACATTACCAAATTGTCTTTTACACTTTACCAGGTTTAAAACAAAAGTTACTGAAGAAAATAAGCTAAGTTTATTTCTTTACAGTTATATCTGTCAGAGGCAGCAGTCATCTTTTATTCACCAGGGCAGGACAAATTTCTGATGTGAGAGTTTTACGAAGGTGAAGAGAAAAGATGCTGCTTCACAGAGAAAGACGTCTTGATATTTCTAGTAGGGTTTGTTCAAAAGGCCCAAGGCCAAGTATACTGCAATCTGAATAAACAAAACAAAGGGGAAAAAAGTTGTCCATAGTGTTTAAGGATAAAAAAAAAGACATGAATGAAGATACAAATGATTGGATCAATTTAGGATTACTGCAGCCTAACTGTCAGAAAACTTTCCATGTTACTATTAACTTTAGCTTCCAGTTTTACATTGAATCCATCAGCTGTAACACATTTATCATACATTCACAAAGGGAAGCAAATTGTTGTGAAGTAGATTGAAAAAATAATTTCTTTTTTTTTTAATAATAAAAAGTGTTGTTTAGTTCTATAGTTCTGGTTACAACCGTGTGTATCTACAAGCTTCCTGCATCTAGGGACTAAAATTCTTGACTGAGGCCCCAATTTGATTAATTTATGAGTAGCAAGATTAGATTTCCTTTTCACCTTTTCACATATTTACCATGTATGTTGATGGAAATATGTATTTACTTTGTGTTTGCAATCATTTAAATCTATGAACTATCAATTTTCTCTATAAAGTACCTTAAGTTAACATGTGTTATGGCACTATTTATGTGAGCTGAATTTAAATAATTGAAGCATTAACCCTTTACGTTTAAGTCAAACGCTGGCTTGTGTCTAAGAAAACAAGCTGTTTTTTTCTGCTGCAGTAGTTTAATAGGCCCTTAGAACAAACACACCACCAGGGTGGACTGTGCCCCGGTGTGATCTGATGAAGTCCAGCTAGTTGCTGAAGCTTAAAGAGTGGCCTCATAATGAATCTTCTTGTTTTGGCCTCACAGCTGCTTTTGTTTGCCTTGGCAGCCGTCTGAGGTTGCATGCGAAAGCTCAACCGTGAGCCATGAGTCCCACCGTCACATTTCTATGCTTTGTCTGGTTGCGTGATCGTTTTCAGGCTCTGACTGAGCTGTTTCTGGGCAGAAAGACATGGAAGCAATGCTGAGACTTAAATTCATGCATTGATCATGTCAGTTGTGTCACTTTTTTTATGGCATTTATGCAAACTACTATAATCCCACGATGTTCCAAACAAAAACCATTCTTTGTACAAAAACCTGCTACCCACTGTTTTTACACATGTTTCACTCAATCTTGCCTTCTTTTCAGCCTCTTCCTGCACTGTGCTTATGGTCACTCTGGTGTAAATGAAAGCATTGTTCCAGAAGGGGCAGGGCTGGCTTTGCAGAGAGGATTATCTGTCGGTGTTGAGCTGTGGGATTCAGTTTCTTCTGGCGCACGAGCCGGTCAGCGAGCTGAATCACTAAGCTTGTTATTATTGTTTTGGGAGAGGGAGTTCTTAGGAAAGCCGAGGAAAGAAGGAATTGAGAAACTAAAAAGAAAACAAAATAAATGCTAAGAATATACATAGTAGACTAACGTTTGTTCCAAGACAGTTGCAGTCGCTGATGTTGGATGTATTTGTGATTATGTTTTGATGTAACTGGAAGGAAGGACAAGGATGAGGTAACAGAAGAGAGGTGGAAAAATCACTGCATCTGCAGAAACTGCTGTTGGACACATGTTTTAATAGGGAGCAGGAAAAATGCTGAAACACACTTTTTCTAATAGTGGAAAGAGAAACCTGAGAAAAATGCTCAGACTGTCGAACAGACAAACTGTCCATCACAATGACAACTACATGATTCCTTAAAAGGGTAAAAGCAGATTTAAAATGCTGAAAGAGAGCATTACTGTTTAAAAGCATAGTGATATTACTGAATATAAGCTTAAGAATTTACATAAAATAAGAAAGAAAAGTTTGCTGATTTATCCAATTCCAAGGAAATAAAAAAAATATTTTTCTGATTTTAACCGACATATCTTTGTGTCATTGTTTATAATAAATAGTTGTTAAAAAAGTGACAGTGTTAATAAACTTTCATGTATGTTTAAGTAAGAAAAACTGCTTCTTATCTGAACTATTAGTCTTTCAAGGACACATTCGAACAATCAGAGCCGTTTGCTCCTATCTGTTTACCCAGATACATTTTGAAGCAGCTGCTAACAATTATATTTACTCAGTATTGTTTCTGATAATGATTATAGGGAATAAGAGTCACAGATGCATTACTTCATATTTGTAAGGGATTAGATCCTCTCTGCCAAACTTTGGTGCATTTTATAGTGAAGTAGTTTACATGTAGTTATATATAACTTGTACAGTAAAGAAAAACAAAAGATTAGAATGCTATTTCAAAAACTAAAATGCTATCAGTCCTTCTAAATGCAGCTGCAATGTTGATTCTATTATCTCTACACATTTGGGATTTTCTGCAACTGTTCATTTCAGTTCAGTATATTCATAACAACACAGGTTATCTCAAAGCCCTTTACATATACAATAGTCAGATTGGTTGAAAGCTTCTATCAAGGAAAAACAGTTGATTCCACTAAGTCATTGACTTGCAGAAAAGGCTTCTCCTGGATGAACTAACCATTTTGTCAAAATTCCCTATATGGCTTTTCAATCGTTCTCTTATGCACCAATATTAGGCATTTTTTAAAATGATGTCACCAAACTTCTACCTAAAAAGAAAACCATCACACAGGTCCAAAAGTTGATAGGTTAATTTGGAACATTGGTTCCTATCTAACATTTTAAAGTCTATTTTTTTAGATCCCAGTTTGAATAGTCTAGGTGTTTTGGGATACAAGTTGTGGAACTCATCGATGAACTGTGTCAGGACAGAGTATTTTACCATTTCCATGATGTCACCTTCCTGGTTTTGTTTTGGATGGAATTGCCATCTAAATATGAAAGTGCCTCCATATGATTAGATCAATCTGAAAGGAAGTCATGCTTTTTTACTTTCAGTTTCAGATTTAACCCATGATGAGTGAATCTTCAAAAACACAAAACAGCTCTTGCATAGCGTTGCATAACAATGCAATCGGGTGGTTGACTTAATATTCAGTAGCAGATATTAATGAAAATGGGAAGTGTAGCACATGTTGTGTTAGAGCCATGATACTTATACATGATGTTGACATCTCAAAAATATCTGTGGTAATTTGGCTTAGCTGCTGATCAAATTAGAATCTTAGCTTATTTACCTAAGGCACTTTTTCTTCCTACGTCATTAAAATGCAAGATGAACAAGAGGGTTGTGGGTATTAAAAAGCACCACTACAGAACACTACTGAACATGGGGACACCCTGTATAAATGGTTGTCCAATCCCAGAAATGAAACAAAGAGATTTAAAAAAAACAACCAACTGTTACCTTTTAACATTCTGTTACAGTTAGCTGTGCTGCACTGCTAATGCTAGCCAGTATGTAAAGGTTTAATTTAAGCGGTGTTCCTTTTTCCTTCTCTCCTCTATTGCAGTTCTGCAGCTTTATACCATTATTCAAACTGACAAAATTTAGTTTCATTTTACAGCTGTCTGTCTAAAGTAATTGTTAAGGTGCCTTATCCTTCAGCCATAACAAGGTAGCTAAAAGGTATAGCACTAATGGTTAGATTTCATACAGATTGGCTGCAGGTATATCCGCTTTGCCTGGAAGCTTTTTCGCAAGAGCTCATTATCAAATCCCAGTACCCCTCCTGCAACCACCACCAACCACCCACATGAATTAATTGGTTGCACACACATCCTAATTTCATTCAGTTACAAGCTCTAGTCTAGAATTACAAAAATGAATCCAAGAAATTAAATACAGACTTTGTTGATGTGTTTTAAACCACATTTACAATAAAAAATAAAGACAATGAATTCCTCACTCTTAAAGGATGTTTTAAGATCAGCATAGTCTTTGTTTAAAGCTTCTATAAATAGGGGTATCTATTTTTGTCATTCAAGTTCTGGTTTTTCATTCTTTCAATCCACACCATCGGTGTCTGGGTCATTTGTTGTTTACAACTCATCTGTTCGTGGCTCAATAGATGAGGGGGGAAGCTATTGTCGGCATTTGGCAGTTTGGCTGATTGCTTTTCAAGCCACGTGCTGAAACCAAAATGGATAATTGTGGATAAAATCTGGCGGTAGGGTTTATCTAAAATCAAACTCTACCATGCTGTTCACTTGTGCTACTTGTTCCATCGTAAATCTGACAAATGAGTCTGTGGCAGTAGTTTCCAAAAGATCCCATCACAACTGCTATTAGAGCTTGTATGTGTTTGACAAAGCTTACATAAAAAAAACCTTCAGGAAAAAATGGTGTCAAAAACTGTTTAATTAATAGAAAAGGATTCATATTTGTTCTAAAAATGTCAGCATTTCACTGTGGTTGCATCAAATGAATCCAAGAAATCTCACCTGCTCCAGAAAATGATATTTTTTTGTACAACCATCAAGTTTTGTCTTGTTATCCATTTTCAGTTTCTTCTCATAACATTTCTGTCAAACTGTACTGATTTATCCATGGATTTACATTTGAAAGCTTAAGTATTTGAAAAATTAAAAAGATGAAATGATTGGACCTTCAAATTTGAACCCGTCTGAAACCTCGTGCTTTTAGAGAATAGATTTTTTAAAAAATCTCTTTTTATTTCCAAATAATAACTTGAAGGTTTTTATTTTATTTAATATTTATATAAATTTAACAGTTTCAGTCTTGAAATTTCGATGATTTTATGCAGGCAACTGTAATGGTCGAGAGAATAATTTGTTGACCTAGAATTTGACCAGAGAACAAAGTGATCTGTTTTAACACTTTAATAAACTGAGTTTCAGGACTGGGATGGCAGCAAGAGTCAATCAGCCATGGGAACCGGTATTTCCCAGAGTGTGTGGGAGGAGAGCCCAGAGTAAGGGTTGAAACCGGGTAACCACAGAATCCAGATAAGTGGTCAGAGGCAGATAAAAGGTCAGAGGCAGACAGGAGCAAAAACAGATCCGGCAGGGGCCCAGAAAATCTCAAGGTCTCAGGGGAAAACTGGTCACAACAGGCAGGCAGACAGAAAAAAAGCTGGATGTGACTCACCGTGAGGTTGAGAACAATCTGGCACCAGAGTCTGGTCTGAGGAAGGCTTATAAAGGCAAAAGCAAAGGTAGAGATAATGAGCGTTGATGAGGAGAAGAGCAGCAGAGCAGGTGGAGATGATTAAGTAATCAGACCAGAGCTGGTGACCAGAATCATGACAGGCAACATCCATCAGCATTTAGCAGATATATAGCAGATTCACCCTGGACTAAAAAATACATATAATCAAAAATAATTTCTGAAAAAATTCTAAATTCTGAATATACAACTTAATATTTTATTTGAAGGCTAATTTAAATTCACAGAATAGTTGACTAATTAATTTCAACAACTTTTAAATATATTTCTTTCAAGTTCTTAATTTTCACACTTTATAAATTTCAACATTTATTTTCTGATTTGTTTCCAATGCAGCATGCATATACTTCTTTAACTTATCAGAAGAACAACAGGTGAAAATATTGTCATTTTGGTTACTTTATTAAGTATTTGTATTGTAAAAGAGTTGCACAAAGTAACTGTGTTAAAGGGAAACAATATATATATATTTTTAATTTGAACATAACTAGGACAAAGAAAAACTCAGAGTTAGAATTTTATGAGGTATTAAAAAAGAAATTCTTAAAAAAATAAAAAAAGATGGCTTGTATTAAAAACTAAACATATAAAAAAGGAGCACAATCTATAATGAAATAGTACAGAAGACAAATATCGAAAATAGTCAGAGACATGGCCAAAATAGTTGCACAAAATAAATAACTAAATCCATTAAACATTATAGCTTATTAACTGTCCTTAAGAAAGAAAAGCTACATTGTTACAATAGTGCAACCCTGCTACACTCATTACAGTAACAGGGTTGCAAATTAATGCCAACATAGAAGTTCTTGTTCAAAACTACAAGCTAGCTGTCTTAGCTACCTTTCTAACTGACCACTATCAAACTTCACTATAGAATCAGACTTAGAGGGACAAGAATAAAAAATCATTCTACCTGGTTTTCATAGGCTATTTGGTCTTCATATAATTTTTAGGATTCATTTTCACCACAGCTACCGTTACATGTACAGTTACAGAATAAGACAGAAAAACTATAATTTATGTAACAGATGCATTCTTTCATATTTTTTGCATGGTTTATTTCAAATTTTGAGGAAGAGGAATAAGAAAAAATGATGGAAAGACATCTGCACCTTAGATTTTTAAAGACTGAATTTGACGCATCTTAGTTTTCCTAGGAGACTGTATATTTTTGTAAATTACGTCTGAAATTAGCGATCATAGTATCATATTTATCTGTTCATCCTTTTATTGGCAGCATATCAGCACTGAGACAATCAGCACCTTGTAGCCCAGTGAAATAACTTGAGATAAAATATGGACATTTGTCCTTAATGTCCAAAATTATTATCATGGCTTTATGGTGCAACAAATCTAAGTTATTTAAAAAAATACTAATTTAAATAAATCTCAGAGTTCATAGTTTTAGTAGTGGAGTTAATGTCATGCTGCAAAAGTATATTTAGATAATATTAGTTAATGTTGAGGAGCTGTATTTAAAATGGTTTATTCACAAAAGAATATTGGCAAACTCTTTATTAAACAAGATGATCAGCTAGCTTCATTCTTGTTCAGCTATGAAAGCAGTCCACCTGAAATAAATCTGATTAACAACCTGATTGCAAAAAAGAAGGCAAGATGTGCTTTCAATTATTTAACTGTATTAGCAAGGATTACCTTCAAAGAAAAATGTGCTTCGTATAATATTGGTTTCTAAGATTACTGCAGCTGAGAGAGCAGTTCTTTGGATCATGGAAAACTGTTGTAAAGAGATTCTAAACAAGAATCATTTGCAAACACCAGGACCATCCTCTGAGAAATGTGCTACTAAATCATGATACCACCATTGCTGAGCCTGTATAACACTGGCTGCAGAAGAGCGTGGAGCATTTGTAAACGCAGGGATGTTCAAGTTGTTTTATTTTGTAGCATTTTGACAAGGACAGCCACTTAGAATATACAACTGAAGAAGGATGCTTTTTTTGTGATAAAATCTGGAAAATCATTTTTCTAGAGAAGAAAAAAAAATGCTAACAGTATAGCGTCCCAACTCAGTACAAGTGTGGCATTGGTTTTAATCCAAGTCAGTGGGCTTTTTCACAAATCTGAACAAGAACAATGCCATAAATAAAGAGTGGGATCAAAACACACTCCAAGACAAGTGCTGCCAACAATCCAAGCATAATTTGACAATAATGTGGGGTTTTTTTTCAGCATGGTGGTGTATTGTGGCAAAGAACTAACAAAGTAGATCAAGGGTCATAAGGGAAATGTTGGTGCTGTGTAATTAAAAGCTGACGAGGTTTTGAACTAATTAAGAACCTCTTATGATTTCTACTAAAACCAGGTGAGTGACCCTATGTCAAAGACATCAAACAGATAATAATAAGACAAGAAAGGTTCGGCATCACCCATGATTCTACCCAGAACTAAAGGATGACAGTGAGAAAAACACAAACTTTGAAATGAGACTCAATACATACGTTTTCTGTAACTCCTGATGAATGGCTGCAGAACTTATGAATGCTTTTAATTGTTTAGTGTAACCTTGGTAGAGAGGATTTCACAAGTCTTTCAGACTCATTTCTGCTGCCCAGCCTTGAAATACACATTTCTTTAAAAATGTTGGACCATTTAAAGGGAAATAAACAGGCTCTCCATTGGTATAAGATTTGTTGCTAGGAAACAAGTCTAAAGCAAATAAAAAACTACCAAACGAAAGCAAATTCTTTTTATTCTTTTAATATGTTAGGATAATCTGAGTAAATGAAAATAAATATAAAAAGCAGATACAATTTTATATTGAATAATCCAATTTAAATCTAAATTAATTTGATTTTAAAAACTGATTTTGAAATATAGATGTTTTGCTCCCAAACACATTATACCTACACTAAAATATCAATGCAATCTATGTATTAAAACTGCTAGATTTTTACACTAAATACTTTATAAATTTTCAATTTTTTACCTCTGCCAAGGAGTTTATGTTTTCATTTTGTCTGTGTGTCTGTTTTCAAAATAAGTAAAAAAGTTATGGATGGATTTTGCTAGGATTTTCACAGAAGGTGCATGTTCTGAATGGCAACGGAATTACATTTAGGTGATAATCCAGATCCCCATCTGGATATAAGATTTTTTTTTTAAAGATTCAGCAAATACAGGGATCAACAAAAGGGAAAGTGTCATGATGGGCTTAAGGGCTCTAACCCACATGCAGAACACCACACGGGACAACGGGAAAAAGTTAAACAGTTTATTTAATGAA
>JAUZNJ010094951.1:0-11261 GCA_034780135.1 Jordanella pulchra
GGAAGCGCAATTCTTACGGTTTAATATGCAAAAAAGAAAATTGCTCTACCTTACGTGGTTCGAATTCTACAGGCATTAGAAAAATATGTATGCATCTGGGAGCGCCGGCGCTCCCATAGTCCGTAAAGGGTTAAGGGACGATTTAAGCCCTTTTTTTGTAAATATAAGGAAGCCTTGTAATTCTTATAAACTGTTAAACAGTTGACTTCATCTGAGAGGGGGGAAATATTTGTTAAAATATGAGATCACAACATTTCTGAATATTTTCTTTTGTTAATGTGCTGTTTTAGTGAATGTTTGGTTTCTTTTTATATTGGGAGACTTAATGATAGCAGACGGCTGGTCTGTTTGTTCCAGGTTAGTGTGAAGTCGATGTTAGTGCTCTCACCATGGCAACTGAAGACAAGAAACCAGAGACCGACACTAAGCCTCCAGTCGTCCCATCAGCATCAGCCAGCCAAAGCAAGGTGTGACTCATTAAAATATCCAGATCATTTCCTGTCGGCCTCTTTCCTGCAAGTTATTTTAAGCTGTGTTTGTGCTGCTCTTGTTTTTTTTTTTTTGTTTTCCTTTTTTCCACATGCTGCACTTGTTCAGTCTGCACCTGCAAAGCCAAACTACAGCCTGAAATTCACACTAGCAGGACACACTAAGGCCGTGTCGTCCGTCAAGTTCAGCCCAAGCGGAGAATGGCTGGCCAGCTCATGTGAGTTCCAATAATTTAGCATTTCATGATGTTATCGTTTTTAGCATAAAAGTTTAGATGTTGTTCAGAAAACAATTTGATCACTCTAGTGTTTAACCTTTTGACCCAGAGATGTTTAAATATGGAGCCGTTTCAGTGAGAATAATTCAGTCCTGCTTCGCTCCGACACAGATTCCAAACTTTTCCCATCTTTGGCAGCACAGGTTCATCAGGTGGCTGTGTTCTCGTTCTGTAACAGTTTTGTTTCTCCACCGAGTAGCAAACATTAAAAACATTAGACTCTCAAACACATACAAGGTTTTAAGCTAAAATATCTAGAAATTCTAAGAACCACTTTCAGTTTATCAGAAAATGTTGTAGCATTTTAATAAGATGAAACTCTTTTATTTCTGAGTAAAGGTTTGCTGATGTTCATTTTCCTGCTCGTTCTTGGATGCATCTATAGAAGGAATGTTGTGAAAGCTGATAACTGTAGAGGAATCATAAGGAAGGAAGATAAATGTATGTAATGGTGTATAAATGTCAAATAGTTAATGGTCATTTATCAGTGTTATTGGAAATCAAACTAATAGTAATGTAAATGCTGGTAATAATGATGCTTTGTAATTCGTTGCCGGTTTGTATATAGAATTTTTTTTAATGTCCTACAGAATAATTTTCCAAAGCATGTATATTTTTATTATTTTTACTGAAAAAAAGATTTTTAATTCTCCCATTTAGAAAAAGAAAGGTGACAATTTATGTGATTTAAAGGTTTCTGATTTTCCTTAGCAACTTAACTAATGTTAGTTTCGTTTGCCCTTTTCTCTGTTTGCAGCTGCTGATAAACTCATAAAAATCTGGGGAGCGTATGATGGCAAGTTTGAGAAAACTATATCTGGACACAAGCTGGTGAGTTGAGCTTCAGTTTCTGGATGGAGGAATAGTTCTCAAAGCTTCACTCCTGACTTTTTTTCTGTTCCCTTTCTTAACCTGCAGGGCATTTCTGACGTTGCCTGGTCCTCCGACTCCAACCTCCTGGTGTCGGCCTCTGATGACAAAACCCTTAAAATCTGGGACGTCAACTCTGTAAGAAGACCTAAATAGGGTGGAAGACGACCTCTATGATTAACAGATGTGACACGTTAAATATTTTTATTTCAAATCTAGGGGAAGTGCTTGAAAACCCTGAAAGGCCACAGCAACTACGTGTTCTGCTGCAACTTCAACCCCCAGTCCAACCTCATCGTGTCTGGATCGGTGAGAATGCAAACGCAGCTTTTGGATAGAAGATAAACCGGAGTCCAGTCAAAGCGCCCACTAGTGGCCAACCTTTAAATGATCCACTTTGTTTTGGCTTCTAGTTTGATGAGAGCGTGAGGATATGGGACGTGAAGACCGGGAAGTGTTTGAAAACCCTGCCGGCTCACTCTGACCCCGTCTCTGCGGTAAGTTTGCTTTTATTCAGGGTGAGTTTTATATTAGTAGAAGCTGAACTCTGAAACGTACCTGGATCTGCAGGTTCATTTCAACAGAGACGGCTCTCTGATTGTGTCCAGTAGCTACGACGGCCTCTGGTGAGTCCATGACCCTGAGCTTCTCCTCTCACTTTATAGCTGGATGCCTTCCATTTATGTTAATCTAGTTGACGTCCTAATGAATCAGAATGCTTTGATTTCAGCCGAATCTGGGACACGGCGTCGGGGCAGTGTTTAAAAACTCTCATCGGTAAGAGCAGCTACCTCCACACTGAAAGCGATTCACGGTTAACTTCCATAAAGTCCAAAGGATTTTTATTTGAATCCTTCAATTCAAAACTGAAAATATGAATAGTGAATAGTGTTTTTTTTTTTTTTCTTCCATGTGCTTATTTCTTTTCATTTTAACGATTTTAATTTTAACCAGATTACAAATATAACACATATATAGATGTTTCACTTGAAGCTAAAATAAAGAAACCTTTCTCTGATTTTTCTCATTTACAGATATTTGTTGATCTTTCTATAATACTATGATTTCTAACATTGTTAGTTTAATGGCTATCAATAAATCCAGCTGCAATGCTGTATAATGAGCCCCATAGTCTTTAAGAAATTATGAAAGGAGTCAAAAGCATACGGAGGGCCGTCTAACAGGTTCAGATATTTCCACTGGCTTGTTCAGTAACTTGGCTTCTGTTTTCAACAGACGATGACAATCCTCCGGTGTCGTTTGTGAAGTTTTCTCCCAATGGGAAATACATCCTGGCTGCCACTCTGGATAAGTGAGTGTTGCACATGTTCACATGTTGTTCATGATGCTGTCCTGTAGGGGGCAGCACAACCCCAGGATTAGCCTTACCCTGGATTTCTTTTTCTTTTTTTTTACAATTTGTAACCTAAAGTATGGTTTATTCTTCCAGCACACTGAAGCTGTGGGACTACAGCAAAGGAAAGGTGAGGAAAGCATTCATCACTATTCTAACTGAAAACTATAATGAAACAATTTTATACCTAGAAATGACCCTGAATCCACTTTCATTATCTAGTCTCCATTTTTTTTTTTTTTGCTTCAAGTCTCACCTGCTACTAAACTTCCAACATAAGATCATTTGAAAGTAGAACTGCACTAAATCTAATAGAAATTAAAATCCTTTGCTTCAGATTAGGTTTAACTCCAAGTTATTTCTCATATTTTCAGTGCTTGAAGACGTACACAGGCCATAAAAATGAGAAGTACTGCATTTTTGCTAACTTCTCTGTCACTGGGGGGAAGGTAAGCTCTCTTCCTGTCTTATTGTAACCTTGTTCCATCTGCAGAGTCTAAACTTCTTAGATGTGACTAAATGAGGCTGTTAAACTGCTGCTCTCTTCCAGTGGATTGTATCAGGCTCTGAGGACAACATGGTCTACATCTGGAATCTGCAGACAAAGGAGATCGTGCAGAAACTCCAGGGCCACACAGGTACAGCAGACAGATCAGACAACTGTTGGATTCTCTCCCGATTCTTTGAAACTTTTCTAAAAGAAAACTAAACCACTTCTGAATCCTATGAATGGAAAAACTACCAGAAGTTCAAAATACATTCATTAAAGTGAACATTTATTTTATCAGGTGGATGTAGACTTTTATTCCCAGACTGTCCTTGAACTGTTTGTTTTTTAGAGGTGTCCCAATCTCCTAACCCTAATGATGATGCACCCCTGTTGTTATTTACGCTTTACGTTTGGGAGTCAGATCTTTACTGTTTTTACAACACATTGGATAACAGAAAAGTCTTCCTGGAAACTTGGCCCAGAATAAAGCTTCACTCCACACTTTACTCTAAGGATGTTTACATGGCTTCAGAGTTATTTCCACTCAGTCATTTTAATGGATGTTGTGCTCTAATAATGTTCCCTCTTGTTCTCTACAGATGTTGTTATATCCACCGCTTGTCACCCAACAGAGAACATCATCGCATCTGCTGCTTTAGAAAACGACAAAACCATCAAGCTATGGAAAAGCGACTGCTAATTCCCTGGGGGCTTTTTCTGAAATACTTTTGGGCTATTCAACTTTCTATATATATGTTGTTTTTTTTGTGTTTTTTTTTTCATTTTTCTACATCGTGTCACGAGACAAGAGGACCTTTTTAAATGGAGCTCTTAAAGGACGCAGAGAACTTTACCTGAAATTGAGTAAGGAGTAGCAAACCCACCAACCACACACCAGCTTTGCCGTGAATATCTTCCAAACAGCCAATGTCGTGTGTAACGTTTATTCATCTCTTTTTAAAAAAAAAAAAAAGAAAGTCGTCCCTGTTAAAGGAACACTGACAGCGATTTCAGTATTTTTGACTCTACGTTTGCCTCTGCTTCATAACAGCTACTGTACAATAAATGTTATAGTTACTGGGCCTTCCTGTTGTTCTTTTACTTCGTCTGTGACTGTAAAGTACCACTTATAAGAAGAGGGGATATTTACATTAAGCTTTAGTCTTAATAAAATGGAAAAAAGAAGTGTTACTAATATTGCATTTTTATTTCCTGTAAACATCAGATCTGTGTGCCACACAATACCTTTTTTCTGTTTTGAGAATGCCTCAAAATTTGAATTGGTGTTGAAATAAAATTTTAAAGCCTTTTTTTAAGCATAATCGTACAAGCAAACAGTTGCAGTTTTTATGTTGTAGTATTTGTACATACTGAAACTTTTTTTCCCCCCAAGTCACGTTCTGCTGGATTAGTAAACAACGGTGTGTAAACGACACAAATCTGGTTTCTGTAATCTGGATTTCCATTGAATAATTGTTTGCAGCTTCCAGATATAATCTGCAGCCTAATAAAGTTTTGTATGTTTCATGGTGTGTTAAGTTTACTTACTTTTTGTCAATGACTATAGCAATCCCTCATGGAGCATGCATGCAGCGACAGTGGGAAGGAAAAACTCCCCTTTAGAGGAAGAAACTACCTGGGGATTTAAGAAGACAGGTGGTGTGTTGGAATCTGTCAGCTGTCTGTAGCTTTGAAGGCTGTGAAAATAAGGCTGGAGGGGTTCAGCGTCCCACTGTCCCTGCCCTTCACTCAGCTCTATTGCCTAGCAGCTGTGACATTTCATGCACAAAGCAGGCAGAGACTGGATCTTGAACTTCTCACTACTGTTAAAGGCGCTAATTTAATTTTTGAGGACCTTCAGCCGCAGTATGTTGCAGATATCCAATTTATTGTTCACACTCTGCACAGATAGTGGAATCTGACCAAACTGTAGAATTATCACCACTGTTCGTCGCCATTTGCCTTTTTCCTCTGAGCATGGAACAGCTTGCTCATGAAATACGGTAGATAAGAGATTTATCATTAGCATGAACAAACTGAAATCCGTCAGATAAGGATTTAAACCAGCCTGTAGGTGTAGTTCCCTTAATCCCTACTGAATTTTCAAGCCTTTCTAAAAGAATATTATGATTGTATCAAATGCAGCACCGAGATCAAACGTAAGTACAGATACAAGTCCAATATCTGAGACAATGAGAATATCATTAAAGACTTTCACCAGAGCTGTATCAGTAACATGATGAGCTCTAAAATCTGCCTGAAACACGTCAAAAAGTTCATTATGGTGTAAATGGCCACTTGTTTAGCAATATATATATATATATATATATATATTTATTTACAAATTTTAGATGAGAGGAAGATTAGATGTAGGTCTATAAGTGACCAAGTCATTTGGGTAGGTTTCCTAAGTAAAGGTTTAATCAAATCTATCTTAAAATTCGGTGGTTTAAACAACTTGTTTGATAATGGATCTAACAAGTTGAAGGCTTAGATGAAGGTAAGATTTTGCAAACTCTGAAAGGTCAATTGGATACAAACAGTCCGAACACATTTCAGGTTCTATAGTTACAGCAGAGGTGGCCTCATGTTCGAGATATGAATCAAACATATTTAGAAGGTTGCCAATGATTTTTTTTTAAATAGAATCAACCTTATGGCAAAGGGATTGGATGGTTCGGCTCTGCTTAACCATCCAACATGGTTTGTTTAGATATACTAGTCAAAGTGATATATTTCAAGCATTTTTCCTGTCATTTTATGTGACAAGCAACTAATGAAAATCTAAAATTCAATTTGTTAGAAACATTTGGACATCAATGAACCATTTTTTATGCAGAAACAATGTGCTGTTTGGTCTCACCCCTTTTCCTACAGGTCTTTCCGTCCACCATAGGTTCCATTACTCTCTGAAAGCCAACGTTTGCAAAAACCTATTTTGTCTCCTGTCCTCTTTGTGACAGGTGACCAAAACAATCTTGGAAATAGCCCAATGATTTTCTAATAGAATTGAATTTTCTGAAAAATTTAGCAATGAGAAACATTCTAAAAGTGTATCAGAAAAACTGCAGATATATGACTGTGTGATGAGATGCACCTATATGTATTCCTCCTGGTCCTGGAGCAGCTTGGGGCCAAAAATGAGGGGTCCGGATTTTCCTCCTGCATCCATCGCCTCTTGTCATTGAAATTCAAATGATCGGGACAAAGAATCAACTTTCATCAATTAAAAGTTTTTTTTAATAACTTTTTGTTTCTGTTTCCGAGATAGAACATTAAAACAACCCACAAACAACAGGTGACAAAAATGTCTCCTTAAAGACAGAAAATAAGAATTTAACAATCAACAAATTTCCCATCTTGTGGTGACAGGTTGAGATGGCAAAATAAAAGGCGACACAGTTACCAAAGTGCCAAAGCGAGCAATTCTTCCCTCCTCGCAAAGTTACATTTTCCCCCTGAAACTGAGTAAGCTTTTCCACAACCAATCAAACAGCCCACAGAGGAGAAGGGAAACAACAGAGTAAATAAGCAGAGGATAAAATTACCTTTGTACAAAAATAGATCTTTTCCCCAAGTTTTTTTTTTTTTTTTTTTTTTTTTATAACTAGAACATTTGACTGTCTATGCAACAAAAAAAGCAGTGATTGTGTCATAAGCTCAGCTTTTCCTGATTACACATTTTCAACATACATTTGCTAAGCAACATATACATTTTGGAGAGTTTAAAGTTGATATTTATTTTTTTGCCTCTCCTTATATTTAGAGGTCACAGAAAACGGCTTAAGCTGGTTTCTTTTAAGTTCAGAGCTGCTGCTGGTGGATAATTGTTTTTGTCTTTTTTAACAAAAGTTACAACCCGACCCTCCCCTTCCATATTTGTGATAATAAAAACACCATTAAACTCCCCTGAACTGGGAAACGTTTGACTTTTTTTTCGTTTTCAGTTTCGAAATAATCAATGAGCAGATCTGCTGATATATATTTATAAATATATACACATATACATATTAACAAAATATAGCTTTATGTTATAAAGCATTCGTTTAGGGGATTCATTCTGTGTGGGCGATTATTTCCTTATCCTCTCCAGTTCTGTCCATTTCCTGTAGGGACCTCGAGTATTTGCGACTTGTATGCTTTTTATGGCTTTAACAAAATTGTTTGCAATCTTCAATCCGACTCAGCCAGAAATGAGGAGAATGTTCATTTTAATGTTGGGGAAACAAGTATTTGTTTCATACCATAGATCTCTACAAAAGACAAAGTGTATTCTTCATCAGAGAAACAAATATAGGTATTTCCCAAATATATAAATACTGTAAACAGAGCTCAAGCTGGCAGATAATACTGTCACCTAGACAGGTTGCAAGAACACAGACCACCTTGCTTAAGTTCATTTAAGTAATAAACAACCATGCTGATGGGTTAAATTGAAGTTATTGCTACTTCTCTCGTCTTTAGATAGGAAAAACTCCTGCTTTTCTGCCTGACGCAGAGCATCTGTGACAATGAGAAAGCTGTGACAAAGTGCCTTCTGTTTGTCTGTTTAAATACTAGAAAACAATTTCAAGTAATGTTGCAGTGCTGCTTCTCTTCCACCAGAGGGAGCTCACCGCACACAAATCACCACACTTCTCCACTGTTCTTTAACTCCAGGTAAATCATGGCTTCCAGCATGTTTTCAATTACATTTGATATTTCCAAGACATCTAGTCAAGATAAAATTTGTCTGGAGACAATTTGAAAGATTAACTAACCAGAAATGTGGAGAAAAAAAAAACTGATTCAAGCCCCATGCAGCTCTGTCTTCATGGTGTTGCTGGAAATGTATTGCGATTTTCTAGAGCTGCAAAAATTCTTATATGAAAAACACTATTACAGTTTGTGAGACAATAGTTAAAAATATTTTTCTAGTTGTGTTTTAATTAAAGAAAAAAAGGCCATCAAATGTTGCTTTCAAAATCTAAGTTTATCTAAGGGTTGATAAAAAGAGCTGTCTCCCGGTTTGTTCGGATTTTTGACTCCCTCTCCCAGAATGGTTATGATGGTTTTGCCACATTACATCTCTAAGGTTTTATAATCATGGTGCATTCCATGTATCTCATAATCAGGAACTAAATGGATATCAGAATGATATCAGCCCTAACTAATAAGCCAACAAGAAATGTTTGATTTCAGAATAGAAATGCAGTAAACCCTCAGATGACATTTTACCTGAGCTTTATCAATCTTTTACAGCAGGGGGTTAAGGTCATGGTTTTTCCCATTCGCATAGGAAATTAGATTGTTTAGAATGACAAAAAAAAAATTAAAAAAAAAATTGTGACAATTAAAAAAATTAATGAAATTTGAGAATTTTCAGCTAAGAAAAATGTTGCGTAACATTAAACATGACTCCAGCACCGTACACCAGCAGATGTTGCCCACTAATGACTATTTTCTTAACAGAGAGAAAAACTTTTTTTTTAAAAAAGAAGCAAAATGAGCAGTTTCTGAAAGGAGCTATTACTGCTTTCCAAATGAATGTGCTCATTCATTTTCAAACTATAAATTTGATCTTTTAAGTAGAAAAGTAATGTCCTATTATCTAACATTTAAGGCAACCTATTTCAGCCAACATTTAGCTAACCTAGTGGATCTATGCTGTGCTCCATGTTCAACCAAACCTTTTAGCAACAACCAAACCTAACTGACCTCAAACTTAACTAAAAATTTTTAGATGCAAGATAGAAATAAATTGGAGTTTTCAGCTAGAAAACAAAGCTTCCTTAGCAAGAAAAAAAATTCTCAGTATTGTATAAGACTTTAAAACAATATAGCATGCCACCAAACACCACACAAAGCTGACTGATGACAATTGTTTTCATAAGAGGTCTTTGCTCCATTTATCAATGGAAGACCTCAGTTCCTACAACCTTTTACCAACATGGAGTCAAAAGCAGATTTGCTCTATAGGTCTGAAACCAGGTTTGTTAATAGACAATAAGCCAAAAACATCTTTTTTCTCAGTGTTTAAAGAGAAAATGGAACCTTCTTTATTAAATGATGCTCAGTACTACAATTGATGACTGATTCAATAATATAAAATATTCATGTTTTGGGATTTTAGGTCTGATCTTTTTGTTTTTTCACTATTTCTTTTCAAACTTGGAAAACTATACCTCCAAATTAAAAAGGAATGCACCATTATCTCGTCATTTAGCTAATACGTCAGCAGCTAATGGTCAAGCTAACCCTTACTATTCTAGTTTATATGAAAGTGACTGAACCAGAGTAAAAATAACCATCAATATCTGAAAAACAGGGATGCCCACCTCACAAACATTTACTCTTAATAAGCCGCTCTGTGGACAGTCTTTGGAAATGTACACTATGCATAGTTTTGCAGCAACTGCAGCATTTAGAAAAAAAAAAAAAAAAAAAGCAGAGAAGGGCGAAAACACACACATACACACACACACAAAAAAATACAGACACAAAACACATTTACACATAACGATTTTTAACATTTCAGTTCAACTTAAATGTCACTTGGTTTGTCCAGAGAAGTGCACAGAGTGAATGTGTGTGTTCTTTTTAGGAGGAGAAGTACTGAGGAGTTCTTGAATGGGAGAGTGCCAAACTCCACCCCAGAGGTCGATCACATCAACATCCGATCTCCATTTAGAAACCCAACGACACCGTCATCAGGTTAAGTGCCAAATAATAAACAAACAATGGCTCTGCCACAACAAACAAGCGCTTCTCCCGTATTCCCCAAAGCCTGCATGAGTGTATGGAAACAGAGGTATTTGTGCATTGCTGAAAATAAGGTCAATACTGTTGTAGCTTTCAGTACAGGTAGATATGAGGTGTTTAGAAAAATAAAAAAAATATATATATAATAAAAAGATGCTTACTGCAATGAGCAGAGGGGTTTCAGAGCATGGAGGCGTCACTGCTTGGCAGAAATTTGCATGAGATGTAAAGAGGGGAGAGGATCTCAGAGATTGTTTGGGACTCTAAGTTTAGGCAAAAAATCCCGATGAGTTGGCCCTGCACCTGCCGGAGCATCCAGTGATGCTCATGTCGCATAAAGCTAATTTATACCAGTTTATGGGCACACAGTTAAACAGATTGTACTGAGCAGGTTCTTCCAGCTCTTTTTAACAACAGGAGGGTTGATTTGTGCACTGCTAAGACATCCTTCCCAAACGCTTGCACAGTGCTGGTACAGTAAGACATGGTCGGGTCTGTTGGAATTGGCCAGAGACCTGAGGTTTGTGAGTTCTTGCACTCTTGTTAAGCCACTTCAGAGTTCTACGCGGGCAAGATCACTCTTCCAATAAAAAATCAAACACCTAGTGCAAGTCCTGACGTGTTCAGTCAGATTGAATTTCTCTGCTTGATGTGTTGTTAGTCCCCCCCCCCGCCACCATAGCATGCTCAAATCCATCATGGGGGGTGGGGGTTATGACAAGCAAAGCCGAAGACCATGGCTCAGTATGTTTGTTTTCTCGTCTTCGTTTTATTCCCGACTCATCACACACAATCTTTTGTTTTTTCATATAGATATTTTTCTTATTTACTTTTATTTACAGGTTACAAAAGAGACCCAGAAGCAAGATGGATTCCTCATTTCCAAACAGAAAATATGGATGGATGGATGGACGAAGGAAGAGTGGAGATGTCAGTTTCTTTTAAAACTGCCCTTTTTGCAGAGATGCTCTCGCTCCAAGGCAGCTGGGGTGTTGAATGTCGGGGGTCTTGAGTGGAGGGGGGGGGGGGGGGGGGGGGGG
>JAUZNJ010094951.1:11271-21954 GCA_034780135.1 Jordanella pulchra
CCCCCCCCCCCCCCCCCCCCCCCCCCCCCCCCCCCCCCCCCCCCCCCCGTTCCAAGAGATTGCTTGGAGTGCTCACTCCCATTATGTCATTTGATGAGGGGCTTCTAGCATCTCCATGAGGAAGGTGTCAATGGGTGTGTCGCCGATGAGCTTGAAGAAGAAGAGGTGTTCCAAACATTTGAGCCCGATGGAGCGCAGTGCTGGTAACCGTAGCAACAGCTTGGCAAACCTGTTAAGACACAACGCAGCATAAAAAAAAAGATGTCAGGTTTGGATACATGGTAAAATTTAGCCCTCGGTTTAGTTCCACAGGGTCCCATTCTAGGTCCTCTGCTTTTTTTCTGTGTTCATACTGGGTTCCGTCTTTAGCAGATATATCTGCTCTCCATGCCTGATATCTAGATTTCATCAGTTAAGGAAAAGAACAGATCATTTTTGTAAACATCTATGACTTTTTCTTATCTCTTTGGAGTCTTTAAACATTAATACATCCCTGATTGAGGATGAAAGCCTCAAAGAGACTAATTTTCAACTTAAAACTGAGTGGATTGAAACAAAAAAAACAAAGACTACTTGGACAAAAAGGATTCGACACCCTTGGATATTTCAGGCTTGTCTGCACCTGATGAGCTCCATTCTGTTCTGAAGTGAAGCTACATATTAACTGAAGCGTTTTGCTTTAAACCCAAATCCAATGTTAGCTAACGGTAAATGCTTTGTAATAAATTCGACAAGTTAAATCCTGCATTGCCATGTTAAAAAATTGGTAACTCTTTATTACATCTGGGCATAAGTTTTAGAAACATACGTTTAATTTATGTTTTAATGCAAATCTTACCCCCGACAGAGGTACATTTACAGAAATAAAAACACAAGCCTTTTTTAGCTTTGTCTGATGTAAGGTCCCATGTGTCACACTGTCCTTATTTAAATTTCACTCATCTTAGTGGAGGTCAGACCTTCTGAATAATTTAGACTTTATTTTAGGACAAATTTTAAATGTAATAATAAATTCATTTCTTAAAGCTGTCTCTATGAAACTTTATCCTCTAGGCAAGATAAAAACTTTTGTTCCTAATGTTTTTGAGTCATTTATCCCTTTTTAAATGTTATTTAAGAAGGAGTTCTGAATGATAATGGCTCATCTTATGTGCAGGATTGTTAATAATAACTTTAATCTAGCTGTCCCATTTGAGGAAAAGCTTAGTTTGACTCCGAGAAGACATCAAACTTCTGTCTTCAGTTTTTTTTTTCTAAAAATCACGAGATATAAAAAATGAAAAGGTTTGTTTGTAAATTTAACCCTAATACAGTGTAAGTGAAGACAGATGATGGTAGGTAAATGCACTGCTGTATAAAGACTTGATGAAAGGAAGATGTCCTCTACAAATATTCCTCCTGTGACATCTTCACCGAGTTTAATCTCACCTGCCCGGCTGTTCGGGGTACTTCTGTTTGCAGTAAGCCTCTAAAGAAGCGTAGACTTTCTCTCTCAAAGCCTCCACCTCAACCGGATTGGACAAACCTTTGGAGTCTGTGGACACACAAGAAGAAATAGCCTGAGTTAGAGCAGATCTTACACTCCCTGTCTGTAAAATAAATATTCATTTGTGTTTAAGAAAAAAAGCATCCAAATCAATAACAATAAATTATTTGTAATTAAGCATTTTCACAAAATATTTTAAACTCAATACTTCAACACATTTTTTATAAATATTGCAAATGTTTTTACTTTAATTTAAATCAATAAATTAAGTCATTTGACATCTAATCCATTAAATAAGGCACCTTAAGCCCTCTATAACATTCCTTGTGGCCAGAAATATATTTCCTTAAATAATTGTTTAGATTAAAGTTGTAATACAAACCTAAAAAAGCCTCAAACACAATTCAAACAAGCACAGAACTCATGATATTTGCTTATTTTTTTATTTTATCCTACTTTTCCTGGAAAGTTAGAACATGACATCAAAACGACATTTTAACTCTCCAAGCTCGGTTCAAACATGTGTGGCCCCTTCTGGGTTTGTCCAATTAAGCCTTTGCTAATTTAGGCTCAGCAGAAGGACACTGCTTTGGTTTGCAAAACAAACATGTCATTGATGAACATTTCTGCTGGACAAAGCGCTGCATCTCAATAAAGGCTGAACTAGTTTGCTCGCTGTGGGAAAGGAATGACTGCAGCCCCCCCCCCCTCCCTCTTTGCTCCCTTAGATAGACCAGTCTTGCAAACTGCTAATTAAGAGGAATCAGGCAGTAAAGAAAACCAGGAACAAAATGTTGAGCACAAGACAGTCAGATTGTCTGGGGTGTGTAGATCCACTGTGGCCCCTGAGGGGCTGAGAAAGGCTCCCGGGTCACATTCATGGACAGCTTTGGTAAACATGGATAAAATTTAGTCTGATAAGATTTAAACAGATCAGTGAGACATGTATCTGCAATAAGCTGAGACTTATATCGGGAACCTTTTCTCTTCTTTGCAGGAATGTTTTGTTTTTTTTTTAAGCAGAAATACAAAAGAGAAAACAGAATTTAGGAGCTTAACAATACTTGAGCACTCTTGCTTGACTGATGGATTGATGGGAGGATGTTCAAACTGACAGCTAAGTGGATGAGTGAATGCATAAATAAATGGAAGGGTGCACTGATAGATGGATGAGTAGAAACATTAACAGAATGACAGATGGACAGATTTGTAGTAAGAACATCCAGCTGTCTTTTCAATGTTTTTCTTTGCAGGAAAATGGCCTCTGTGTGTAAATACCTGACTTAAAACAAAGTCTGACCACCAAACCTTTAAAATTCATATAAAACAATGACTTCTGACTCAACAGATGAACCCGTTTGTGTCTGTAACAGGAGAAAAAGAATCCTAAATCGTATCTGTAGGATGTTTTAACAGACATGATGATTTTTATGACAAAAAAGGAAATCTTAGTTAAGTAGAGGATGAAATAAAAACTCAGGCCATCAAAGCAAATGTACTGGTTGCTTTCTAAAGGTTAGGAAAGAGAGAGGCATCGTCCTTCAGCTGATCATCTTACTCTGAAGATTAGAAAGTAAAATGTTTGACCTGAAAGAAAAAACAACAAACTACAAAAACTACTTTGATCAAACTCAAGAAATAAAGCAAGCAATATAAGACCATGTTCAAATACATCAAAAACCCACAGCTTTTTGGAAGCAAAATACTGAGAATTAATAGCTAACTTAAGACTGTTGGACACCACTCCTTATATGGCTAAATATAGAGCCCCTGTGCCCTGTTATTACCCTCTTTAGAACCATAACTGTATTTTATGCTCTTCATTTGAAACTCTCACTTTACAGTTTTTTTAAGCCGCAGATGAAAGAGAAAGCTTTCTTGTACATGATTGTTACCTGGGTTGAAAAGGACGATGGCTCGAAGGCAGCCCAGCTCAGTCTTATCCATCTGCATGTCTCTCATCTTTGACACCAGCTCTGTGAGCACTCTGAACAAAAGAAAAGACAAGACAATGAGAATAAGACAAAACAGCAAACCTGGGGCCAGAACTGGAGTTCATTTTCTTTTTTCCCGCTTTGGCTACTGTTTTATGTCAAACAACCAAATAAGTGCCAGAAAAGTTCACATCACAACTCTAATTGGTACTTTTTTATATTTCTTTCTGTGCAAACTGCTCCTCTAGTTAATTTTCCAGACCAGTATATTAAAAATATATTTTCAACCTTTGACAAGTTCACATCTGTGTAAAAATAAACCCGCATGAACACTGTGAGGCACCGTTAGATCAGTGGAAAAGTTTACAACCCTGAAGAGTAATTATATTTAGTGTGTGGTTTTTCTACAGGGAGAGCCGCAGAGTAAACACAAGCTGTAATCCAACACCAGCACTCCCACTGTCTGTGTGTGACATCACAGGGTAGGGTTTGCCCCAACCGTTACCCCTCTTTGACACGGTCGCACCCTCGCTCTGCCGCCCGTCGTTATTTTTCTCCACTCACTTTTCTTTCAGGCATTCAGGATTGCTAAGTCAATTGTGACTCTACGCTAATTTAATTTGCTCTGAGGAGGAACGACAGAGCCAAAAGGGGAAAAAAAGAAGGGAGAGAAGTGTGGAAGTTAATCAGACTAAATTTGTATGGGAGAAGAGAGACAAAGGAGTAGATAAGGAAGCATAATCAGTGCTCTGGATCTTAATGCTTGCCACAGTTAATGCAGAGATGGAAAATGTCCCCTGGCTCAAAGACTGGCCTGTTGACAGTAGCTGTCTGTTTTCTGCTGGCGATGTGTTCGCAGATCATTCTCCTGATAAAGGATTTCAGATAAATGAATGAAAAAAAAAACACAAGACTTGTCTGAACAAATCAGCAGTTTAAACACACTACATCTGTCTTCTGCAGCCAAGCATTGTCGTGTTGCAACACCCAACTGCATCGACGTTTCAACTGTCTGATCCAAACTAATACCCTGAGATGACCAAAAAAAAATGGGTTCACAAATTAAGGAACAACCCAGGAACCACCAACCTTCAGTGCCTGCAATGAGACGTAAACTCCTGCAGCATCAGCAGCAGGGAGAACATCTTACTTTATTTTTTAACACCAGCCTTTTAGAGGGTAGTTTTAAGGCGATTGTTTTTAATATATAAAAAAAGAAATCCACCCGGCAGAGTGTAAAAAAAGTAATCAACCCTGATTTTCACAAATTTCATTAAGGCATTAGCTGTTGCCATGTGTTCAGTGGGATGAGTTCTAGTAGTCTATTTCTCATAATTTCTTTGTGGTAATAAATTCAACCTTAAACCTCCATTCTATAGAGAAGTGAGAGGAGAATCAATAATCTCCCGTTTTTGTTTGTTTTTAAAAAAGAAATAATAATCAAAACAGCTGTCCTTATTTTTTGTGGTATTTTCATGTTGAGGTTCTATACAGGTGGGGTAGAATTGGTAGCAGAGTGGTTCTAGGGGTCAAAAGCAACATAATGTTACGACTGCATATTATTAGCCTTAGTATGCAAAGGTTTACTTCACAGTTAAAATATAAAAATACCATCAAATGTCAGCCTTAAGTTTTAAAAGGTTTATTGAACTATATAAGTGAATTTTAAAGTAAAATAAAAAAAAAAAATGAATATCTTCTGCATAGCAGTAATAGAGGGTATCATCATCTAAGATAAAGAAAATAGGGCTAACAACACTACCCTGTGGAACGCCAAGTGCTTTAAATGACCTCAGATGTTGATCTGAGGTTTAGTTTGAGAACAGAAAATCTTAAATGAGAAGAAAAACGATCTTAAGATCAACCAGATATACCTGGTTATCATTTTAATGTCCAGATAAACACCAGACAATCTATAGTGTCAAAGGGTGGATCTTTAAGTTCAGGGTCACTGAGTCAGAGCTGATAGTAGCACTGACTCAGTGGAGCCTTTTCTCTGAAACCAGAGATTCTCCAAGATGGTAAAGTCATTGAAAGAGCTCTGCAACTCTGAGATTTAACATAGGCCTATATTTTCCAAGAGCTGATGATTGTAAAATATTTTTAAGAAGGCCAGAAAGCAGTTCTTTATTTCAAATCTGAAACTACGATTTGTGTTAGAGTGCTTCCTTGATTTTAAAAAAAGATATTAAAATGGTAAAATATACTATTTCAAAATGTCTTTATTTCTCTTTACTTTGGTCATGCAGGCCAGACATCATTTCTGACACATTGTGACAAAAACTTTAGTGGAATGAACAGCTGGCCTTTTCATACACAGCTTAATACCAGTGGTAGACAAAGTACTCATCTACAGTACTTCAGTTAAAAGTACTGATATTCATGGTCAAATCTTACTCCGCTCAGAAAAGTTACTCCGTCAATATATACATATACTCAAGTTAAAGCATTGAAATACTCACTTTTAAAAGTACTTAAGTATTCAAAAGTACAAATTCATTTCTAATATCAGTACATTGCTGTATAATAAGAATAATTTTAGAGAACCTTGTAATTTTCAGAAATCCCTGCTGCTATTTCTATTCCCCCTTTAAGGAACTTCAGCATATAAAAGTCACAAAAAATAAGGACAGCTGTATTGATTATATTTATTTAAGGACACCAAAAAGAAAGCAAGAGAGTCTTGATTCTCCACAACCTTTCACTAGAGAATAAGGTTGAATCGATTACTACAAAGCGACTACAACTCTGCTTTAAGACTCATCCTACTGAACAACTTGTCCACATGGAAACAACTCAGGCCTTAATTAAATTTGTAAACTACAAATAATAACTGCCGTGGCAACAGCATAGTGCAGAGCTAAGCTGAGCCAAAGGGAACAAGTAAAATACGATGCTTGAACCGAAAGTTATAGGTACTGCCATAAAAAAGAACCCACATAAAGTAATCAAGTAAATGTACTTCGTTACGTTCCACCACTGCTTAATAGGAGCGGTCCAAGTGGATCAAATATTCCAGCAACAAGACTCCACCCCTACGTAGAGCTCTAACAAACTGCTACAAAGATTATGAGAGATTCTCCAGGGGTCTAGAATTGTAACGCAAATACAAAACTGCAGAAAAAAGAAGCCTTTAAAATGTAAAATACAGATAATTTATCTAAATATTCATGAGAACTGAACTTTTCTCATTACAAAAAAAGCATTGCTTTAAAATGAAGAGAATGTTCAACAAAGTCTAAACCAACCTGTACTTTTGAGATGAAGATATGTTTTATTCACATAAGTATCTAAACATTCCACCTTTTACGCCACTGAGGTATTTTGGATGCCAGCTGAAAGCTCAGGTTATCGTCGGGATGATCTTGCCAGCTCGCCTCTCTCTTGTAAACTTCTCCAAACTCTTCTTGGCAGAAACATTCAAGATAACTCAGACTGATATCGTGATGTCTGTCAGCAGACTGATATACTTTTTTATTGCTTTGTCAATTAAGGATTTTTATAAGGTTTCCTTTAAGCTCTGTTGGATGCTTTGCTTCCTCATTTTGAAATGTGAACCCTTGTTTTAGAAGGACCTACAAAGATCTTTACTGTGTATAGTTTCATTTTTCTCCTTCTCTTATCTGCATTCCTATTCCTTTTATTAGAGATAATTTCTTCATTTTTAAGCTAACAAACAGTTATGGACTTAGATGGTGTGAAGACTTAGAATAGAATCAAAATGACTTTTGCTGTCTCTCAGTAGGGAAATCCTAGTTTCCAAGCTGCAAAGTAAACGCATAGAGATGCAAGCAGATAATTAACAAGTATAAAAATATTAAAATAAGAATAAGGGACTGTAAAATAAGGGAACATTTGCAACATAACACTTTCTGTTCACTTAGTAGTTATTAAGATTAAATTGAAGAAGAAAAAAGTGTGAAACTGAGAAGGTTGAAGTGTAATAAGTGCTGATGAATGGTATTCAAACCAGTTTCATAATCAACTCAGAAGAAAATATCTTTCTAAATATTCTAAGATGCATCTCTGCAAGACTGCAATATATTTACAACCTTTTTACTGCTTCTATGAGTTCTGCTCAAGTTGTGATGCGGTAGAAAACACGCCGTGGTCTCATGATTTGCTGCCCCGCAATGTCAAGAACAGCCACCAGGACGGTTCCTACGCTCTCCTAACTAGGCTGTGACTAAACTTTACATGGAATTTATTTATCTATTTATTTTTTGACATTTTCTGAGGCAGCTCAGGCTTCTCTCTGAAAGCTCTGATGCACCCAGGTGTTAATATTTAATACAGTGGAGTTAATCAATAATTTCAGTGCTGCCTCACTCTGTGATTTCCATTGGATGTAATGTTTTTATTGAAAGAATAAGAAATGTCATCTGCTGTCAGAAAATGAAACTACTCAAACATACTCATTAAAGGCTATAACTTGACTTGCCTTCAAGACTAGATTGTTGAGCAGGTTGGAAGAAAAAAAAGAATAGCTTTAGAAAAAATGTAATTCATCTCATTTAACAAAAATATCATTTAAAAAGGTTTACTTCAGTCATTCATTAAAAAAAACAATAAACAGCTTTCTTTTTATAGCAGGATTTGAATTGGAGTTATTTTTACAGAATGATTTCTCATATAAAATCCAAAATACAGATTCTTAGAAAATCCCACCAGACTATTAAAAATGAGCCTGAGCAGTTGGCTTACTATAGTAGTATATCCATCATGCAGTGAGCAGGACATGTGATCAATACTCAGTCAGAGATCTTTAGGCATGAGTTGCTGCATCAGTGCATTGAGGCATGGAGGAAATCATCTTGAGGAACTGCTGAGGTGGTAAAGAAGCTCAGGTTGTCCGGACTTTCCTAGAAACTTTTAGCAAAAGAAATGCAAGTTTTACTTCCATCATAACATGGCCTTTGGAGCCTTTTTGTCCTCTTAATCCCAGGTATATAACCTCTGACATTACAGGAGTGGCTTAACAAAAATGGTCTTTATAGATTGTGGACTGTGACTACATGAGCCATAGCACCAGACTCCTGTATTAGAGATCTACTTTTTATTTGAGTAATATACCATTATTTTTATTCATAAAACTTAAGTCTTAATCGCTAATATTAACCCTGATGCTTGATAATTTATGTACAGACTAACTTTTTAACCACAATTACCAAAATTAAAATGTTCTTAAATTAGTCCATTCATATGGGTGACACAGTTTGTAGAACTGTTTCCTTATATTAAGAAGGATCTGGGTTTGATTCCCGGCCCGGGGGCTTTCTGTATGGATTTTGCATGTTCTCCTCGTGCATGTGTGGGTTCCTCTCAGGGTACTCCGGCTTCCTCCCTCAGTCCAAAAACATGATGGTAGGTTAACTGGTAGCTCTAAATCGTCCTTAGGTGCGAGTATGTGTGTGGTTGTATTTCTATGTGTTGCCTGGCAACCTGTCCAGGGTGCACCCCCCTCAGAGATAGACACCGGCGCCACAGAGGCCCTGATGTAATAAGTGGGAAAAGATCGATGTGCTTTTAGATTTAGGATTACTGGCTTAAATCTCTGTTTTTGCACTTTTCCTTCCACTCAACTTTCTTTTGACTTGCTTACATAAAACCCTCTGTGTCAAGCTAGCAGCTCTAGCAGACCTTTTGTGGCTCGCGTTCCTTGTACAGGGTGTGAATAAGTGCTGTACATGTATGATTGTGCAGGATGTATCGTAACATTTCTATATCAAAAGTATTTTCTATTGTCATTATGCAATATTATAAGTTATGAAAAAAAGATTTTTTTTATATTATCTTTGAACAACAGTTCTCAAAATCCACACTTGAAATAGGTTCCTTTGCATATGTTGAGTCTTTCTAACTTTCCTTTGTGTAATGACACAATTACAGTATATTCTAATTTCTCCAGATTTAAGAGCTGAAAATCCATTTTTTTTTTATTTTCATTATTTGAACACTTTAAAAAGTTTTAGCAAAATAAAGTGTAATAAAGACCTGTCAAAGATGGCTCCCACTCCAGCACTGTGGGCGCTGTTGCGATGCACATGCAGCCCCGTCGCCAACAGAATCCCATCCTTTACTGCGATGGAACGGTGTGAAAATGATGCAATGAGGAGTTCATTCCAACCTGAGACAGAGATGAGGAGAGAGATCAAGGCAGAGGATGGTTTAAGTAAATGAGGAAAAAAAAAAGGTAACTCCAAGTACAAAAGTTCATACAGCGTTCAAGAAAAAAATTAAAATGACAACAAAGGCAGAATTCCAATGAATCAATTACAACCGCACTGCAAAAGCCCTGCAGCTCTCCCAAGCACAAGCACCAGGTTATCGCTGAGACATTGGAATCATGCTTTCTAAGAAGACAAGCGTGTAAACGGGATGAACCGTGCCTGCCATCACAATAAAGACAACAGGCTTGATGGGCCAAGGTAGGGGGCCTGACACGGAAGAATCGGCAAAGACACAAGAAGCAATGGATGAGCGACAGGGTTCCTTTAACTGTTCTGCCTGGCAACAGCTTGCCTCTTCTCCCTAAAGTTGAATTTGACCATGAGATGAGCTGTGATGCTTTTATCTGTGATACAGCAGAACTAAAGTGGTTATTTATAGAAAACCTGGGAGAGGAGAAGAGACGAGCTCTGCAGAATAATATCTCTCCACTTTGGTGAAGTCTCCGCATCATTTTATGTGGAAAGGCTGAGGAGGAATTATGAGAGAGGGGATTTTTTTTCATTCATTCACTTAGAGATGGACAGATAATAAAATGGCGTAATTTGGAGCGACAGGCAGAGAAAGAAGGCAATGTGCTGCCGTCCTGCTTGTGATGCTGATGATTATAACAGAAGTGACAGATGATTATCTAAGCAAGTTGAATACTTAGCAGATAGCTTGTGTGTCTTTCCACAATTATAAGAAGCAACTGGAGGCATCTCATTTAAGGTCGTAGTTATAAAGCCTGCCTAGTAACGCATTGTTAGAACTGGCGTTTGTATACTTCTGTAAGATGACTTCTTTTGTGAGCTAAAGCTACGTCTTTCTGGTTTTCCTCTCTTTTCTGTATTAAGTGCATTAACCATAACTTTTCGTGCAAAAGAAATAAAATAAAAAGATTTAATATCTTAAGGTTACAAGAAATCAATCTTTTTTTCCCCACAAAATAAATAAATCCTCCATCATCTTTAGCCTCTCGGTTCAAGTTATTAAAGTAAAAGTTATCAAGTTATTAAAGTCAAATCCACATCCAACACAGTCTGCTTTCTAAGA